>OMPB01086335.1:0-11981 GCA_900312615.1 Stylephorus chordatus | reverse complement strand
GCATATTGCAACTATGTTTGATAAAGTCCAACTACAAACACCCAGAGGGGCAAAGGAATAGTTGATGCCCCATACCCCTTAATTACAGACGTGCATTGCCAGGAATAATCTAAAAAAAAAAGCAGCGCCTGGCAAAACAGTGATAAAGAGGATGTCATTGTGGGAAGTCGGGAACTGGTGGGTGCTGGCCTGTGGCAGTGCAGCCACATCCTCCTCGAACATCAAGTCCGCCTCTCCAAACACATGCAGATGTTCCCATGACATGGAAAAGGGCTCAACTGGAACCAGACAACCACCTTGCCTTTGACCTTTCATGCAACGCTGCATGACCTCTCCGTCCTCTTTGTCAGTGTTTATGTGGTATGTGCTCACAGCCCACATACCAATTGCCTTAACTCTCCACTGGGGTTATGATTGATAGAGATAGAGAAAAAAACATCTGAAAATGGGATTAAGACCTTGGGGTCAAATGGTGAACAGTGTAACAGTGTACTGTCAGAAAATGTTTATGAGTCACTTAGTGGAAGTCTATAGTGAATCTATATATGCTTGCTTAGCAGACGCTTTTATCCAAAGCGACTTACAGAACATGAGTGCATACATTTTCAGTATTCTTGCAGTCCCATGGGATTGAACCCACGACCTTGGCATTGTTAGTGCCATGCTCTACCAAGTGAGCTACAGAACCATCTTTTTGGTGAATGAGAGTGATTATTATAGGCATGAGTGAATAACTGGTGTGTGGGAGTATTAAACCTCTGTTGGGACTTTCACTTTGAGCAAATGGCAAGTAAACTGTTAACAAGTTGGTGAACATCATTTCCTGGAAATACCAGAGCATGACTAGTCTGGTAGGGAAAAAGCTGCCATGCAATACAACAGCAGACTGGAATTGAGCAACATTTATGTATTAACCTTGCAAAACAGAATTTCATAATTTCTGGATCATTTGAACTTTATAGCAAATGCCCTGTGACCAATTTGAAAACATACAATGTTGATGGATTTCTTTTGGCTGCATTGAGTCAACCTGGTGACAAATCAAATATTAAAAGCAAAATGAAAGACCTGTGTGATTCATTCAGATGCTTTCATTTGTTAGACATATGACATGACACTGAAAATGTATGCTTTGATTGTCTGAGCCTCATCTGTAAGTTGCTTTGGACAAAAGCATCTGCTAAATGCATAAATGTAAATGAAGTTGCAATGAATATCTAAAATATATATATATATATTTTAAATATAATTACATACTCCAGTGTAGTCAACATTTTTTCACTATACTTTGTTAAACTAATATTTTATTACTTTACATCTAAATAAATTATATTTACTGAGCTTTTTGTATAAAATAAGACTAGTTCCCTTCTGCCTCCTCAGAAATGCCATTATTCCATTGGCAACCACAGTATGAGACTAAGGACAAGTGGTGTCTAATTGCTTTGGGACAGTTTGTTAATAAATCAGTGTCAAGACAGATCTTGGCCATTACTAGACAATTCTTTTGGAGAAAGTAAACCAATCCATTATTAGCAATGTGATCCTCCAGGTCCAATCTCTAAAGGACCTCACGGGTCTTAAGATAACTGTTAAGATGAATGTAATGTACTTACCAGCTGCTAGAAACAAAAAGATGAAACCTTTTTAAATGAATACATTTTTATTTTATTTGAATACTTCACAAAGGAATGATGAAATAGACTTGGTTACTTGTTACAAGTGAATTAGAAGATAAAAAACACAAATGAGACAAAACATTCACTCAAATCACTATGACATATATGTTAATGTTATATGTAAGATGAATTTTGTAACCTTGAAAATAAGGAGGCACTGATGTGGATTCAGATATATTCAGGCCTCACCACAAAACGGTAGCTGTACTGTTCACTAGGACAGGGATAGCTGAGATTCTCACCATCATTAGTGGAAACATAAGCAAGGTCATTCTTGAAGTCGAGGATGTGGCAGATGAAGCGTTCTTGGCACATCACCAGCAGACGGTTACTGAAACGAATACTGCGCTGGAATGGGCTCAGAGAAGTTCCGGCTCTCAGCCTCGTCGCAGGGAGCTTCTCACACCTTAAACCTCTGTTTGAACAATCTCCTTGCCTTGTAAAAACATTCGCCTCCCACTGAATGAGGCTGTTCTTGTAGATCTCGCTGTTGTGAGCAGGGGTTTGGAAAGACTTGGTTCCGGACTGAAGGTATGGGCTGACAGTGGGGTAGCCGTAACCATAGCTGTCATAACGACCCCTGTTGCCATATGGAGGGACTCTGCGTGGCAAGCTCGGGTTCCTGGTGTTTTTTGAGCCAATAACGGCACTCCACGGCTGGCCTGTGTAGATTCTGGGCAGGTAATCATAGTCCCCATCCTCAAAAGTGGAGCTGTTCTTCAGCTCTCCGAAGGACACGACATGCGCTTGAAAGCCTTTCAGCATTTTGTCGCGGAACAGATTCTGGTGAGTCTTGTAGAGTGTTGAGGTGAACTGCAACTCAAAAAGCTTAGCAGCAGGAATCATTGGGAAGCGGACGCGCTCCAACAAGTAGGCCTGCCTCTCCTGACAGGTTGAGTTTCCCATTTGGGAAATCCATCTCTCCAACGATACCAGAAGGAAGGCCTCGTCTGGCAGCACCAGGTCTGAACGTGACAGAAGGATGCCCAACAGGTCCACAGGCAACCGGTTCCAAGCTGGTGAGCTGACCAGACTTTCGTAGTTCCAAGCCATGTACTGAAGGCAGTTCTCTTGAAGTTGCTGGTCCCCTGTTTCCACGGAGTACTTGTAGAGGGACAACTGTGTGTAAAATGTGACGTCGTTTGGGAGAAGTCTAGTGAAAAGTCTGCCTGTATCCTCCATCAGCTCCTTCATTCCAAAGTCAGCAGCAAGCTGGTGCAAACATTGTGCGGAGGAGGTGGTCACATCTATCTTTCGGGTATAGACATACCTACGGAGAGTTGTACAGTCAAAATCTCTATAATAGACCATGAGTTTTAATATGTAATAGTAGTATAGTGTTTAATCTATGGGCCTACCTGATGAAAGCCGTGAAATGCGGCTGACATGTCTGGCTCAGATGAACAGACATACTTGGAAGGCCTTCTGGGGCAGTGAAGCCTGGGAACAGCGAGAGGATTACCCTGTGTGTGCAGACTGTTGAGTTGACCATCTCTAAAACCCCATTATCTAGTCTGTTGCTGGTGTGACTGTGCACGTGGATCAGGAAATCACAACCCTTGCCACTGTCAAACAGCTGCCCGAGATCCTCAGACAGGACGATGGTATGTTCCAGAGAATAACTGGTATCATTGACCAGTTGACCAGTTATATTGGTGCCTACAAATGAGAAGGATTGCAGGCAGTGAGGTTGATGCACTAGGGAATGCATGTATTTGAGTTGAGCATGAATTGTATATGTTAAGGAAGCAAGCTTCATAGAAAACACTCAAAATTACAGTCCGGGTTCATTGTACCAGTAAGAAAATAATACCTGAAGATTATTTTTTTGTATTGTTGGTATTGTGATAGCATTGCTAGTTAAAAGTTATCTCAGTGCTAAATTTTTGATCCATACCTGCATCACAAATCACTCCCACATCCTCCTTATGTGTGCAATCTGTTACTGCCCAACCTTTGTGAGCACAACTGGAAAGGACGTCCTCTGTTCCCTCACAATCCATATCATCAAGCCAGATTGGTCCACTACCTAGGGAAAGTGGTGAAATAAAGCCGTTGTGAATTGCCATTAAAGACACAACACAAGACGTTTTTATTATATAAAACCGCTATTGAGGAAAATGTAAGAGCCGCATGTAGAACTCATAGCAGAACTCTGCAGTGTCCCCCGCCCCCTGGTGGAGAAATATTAGAACAGGGCACCTTCGCCATATGAGCCTCCAGTGGTGAAAGATTGAGCTCCTTGGAAATGCAACTGACGGCACACCACCTGGGCCTCGGCCAGATCCCAGCCATTGTCACAAATTGTTCCCCATTCCCCATCGTGGTAGATCTCCACCCGGCCTTCTGAGTTTATCTTCGAGCCCGCTAGCCTCACAGACCCCTCTTTTTTGCCTAATACACACAGTGCACATATATTCAACAGGGGTCATAGCAAAAATTGTCCTGTCCTCCCTGAACTGACTGTCCTGTCTGGACAGAACAGTAAATTGACTGTCCCGGGACAGTAATTTACTGTGACGTCACTGTCCCGTCAGTTCAGGGAGGACTACAATTTTTGCTACGACCCCTTCTCCATATATTTTATTTGAGAGCCAACAAAACAGTCACTTCAACTTTGATTATAACTTGATTAAACGTGCGTTATTTGTCTAAAAACACACAATACGCTCAATACATAACAGATACGCCCTTACAAAAATGAATTGTTCGCGGCAAACTTACAGCAAATTTGCTAGTGGCAAACAGTTTGCCAGAAGTAGTTTCTGGTGAACATATGAAAAATGTTCTATTTGAAACAATTTACCAGTAGCAGTTAACCTCTGGCAAACCTTTGGCAACAATGCTGATATATTTTTAGTTTCCATGCCATGACCCGGGAAGAGGTGCACAGCAAGCAAGCACTGAAGCGCGTGTGTTAATAATACAGAACGTATATATATAATGATATATAAATGCTGTGTATAATCTGTATTATTATATACTGTATATAGTGGCCAGAACTCATGTCAGTTTCCTGAGCCGTTTCTGTCACTGGGCGATGTTTTTAGGCCCAATCCCTGCAATTCCTATCTTAGCCCTCAAGCTCAACCCTCAATCTCTAGCCCTCAAAACCAAGTGCGACTTAGAAATGGGACACCCTTAAATGCAGATACGTTATCAGAATTAGGCTACTGTCGACGTAAAATGATGCGACGTGTTGCCAAGCAACAGAACCAGCAATAATGCGCCGTCTGCTGCTGTGATGATGCATGGGTTCAAACATTTATGAAATTGCTGTGGGCTACCTGTCAGTTATTAGTTACGTTATTAGTTTTTTCTGTAGCCTATAAGTTAGTTTAGTTTATTATAAGTTGATATTCAACCACAACCACGGACATGTTCAGTGGAAAGTCACCGCATAACACGGCCATTAGTTAACGTTAAAGCGAAACAACAGCTGTAACTATCGTTAGATATCAATCTCTACGGCTACGGGAGATCGGTCATCTTATATGTCGGTGCAAAGTACATGTCATGTAGGCTGTATCTTGATAAAACAACTTAATAACTACATTACCACCGAGAAAAATGACATTTTGTAACTCAACGATAGTAATATATGGCTTGTCCGCAGCTCCGCACTCAGCACGGGTACGGAGAAAAGATCGTAAAAATAAAGGTTATGCTACAAAGAGGTATATAATCCATAAAATACAATTAAACTAAGATAATACAGTGGTTTTTGTAATTTTTAGATCTCTATTAACAAAGAAAATACACATTTGTAGCTTAGCTTTTCGCGGTGTTCGCCGCCATCTTGATAGCACTTACTGCCAAGTGTGGTCCTGGAAATTTTTCAAATTGAGGGCTATTTGGGGCTATACAGCCCTCACACTTGTCCCTCAATTTAACACTCTTGAGAATTGGGACAGCACTCGATTTTGCGGGAGCGCGGAGTCTGAGGGCTGAGCTTGAGGGCTAAGATAGGAATTGGGATTCACCCTTATTCACTTGCTAATTGCTAAGCTACGCTATTAGCCATTTCTGATATTTTCTTATTATTTTAAATACTGTAATATACTGTAAATACTGTTCGACTTCACACCCCATAAGTTAAAATTCCCTAAACCAATCACTTCATGTATTTATTTTCATGTAAATACAGTCCTTTCATATCTCGTAAGTGTAGATTCCCTATAACAATCACTTAATATAATTTTGATGTAAATACTGTTACAGTTTTAATAAAGTTTCTTTTGAGCAACATTTAGTCTCTGCTCCTTTTCTTTAATATTATACTGACAGTTTGTTGGTTAAAGCTGCAGTAGGCAAGATTTGGGCGCGAACAGAATCTGGGCGTAAAAAATAAAAATTTTGTATATCTACAGTGGCAAAAAACACACCCCCTCCTCTTCGATTCGAGGTTGCTGTGCCCAGTCTGCACAGCAACGCTGAGTCTGCCTCTCGGGGACAAAGTCAAAGTCAAAAGTCAAAGTATTTTTATTTATATAGCCCTTTATCACTTTTACAGTCTCAAAGGGCTTTACAGGCCCACATTTTTAACGACACCCCCCAGCCCGGGACGCGCACCACCATTTTGATAGGCAGGTAACCCCGCCTCCTGGTTGAGAGCTGCCCTCATTGGATGTTGGCTACCGGGAGCGGTGAAAAACGAAAGTCCCTGAAAATCTGTCCTGGGACAGTCAGTCACAGATATCGTAATTTTCCCCAGAATAGTTGGTTTATTGCTAGCTGTCGAAATGTGAAGAAGAATTTCACCAAATATTACCAAAAAAAAATCTTGCCTACCCCACCTTTAATAGATCATTTTGGATCCATGTAATTGATGTTGGTATATATTTCTCATCGTATAAGACCAAACTCTTGAGTTGTATTTGATAAGAAATGTTATAATATTACAGTGCTGCAGACTCAGAGTATGATTTAGGACCGTATTCACCAAAAACAGTAGCTCAATAGAACTCATGTATGTCATAAAAATGTTCGCCACAGGTTTGCCAGAAGAAGACTAATTTGCATAATGTTCTCCACAAGTTTGCCGGAATTGTTTGCCAGAGGTTCACCACAAGTTTGCCAGAAAGCTAATTTGCACGTGAAAATATGAGCTTGCTGCAAATTTGCGTCAAGTTCGCCAAAGGTTTGCCAGAAGCCTGCATTTTGGTAAGGGGTGACTCTATGTGTAATGAATTAGAGTACATTTTATATGCATTTGAAATGAAATGTTACTCAGAAAAACTAAAAGCTACAAAAGCCACTTCAAACATAAATATTTGCAGTTATTACGGAACCATTCAAATCGCATTGAGTTGAGAGGAGCAACACAGAAAAGCAAAAACCACAAAACGGTTCTACGCATCTTCATTATTGACCACCAGGTAGGAAGACAACTGGAAAACAGAAATCCAGCCATGTAGGCTACATGTTATGCATTCAAAGTTCATATTTAGTTTGGAATCATTTTAAATTTGGTAAAAGGCAAATTATTTGAGATCAAATATGGACTTTTTTTTATTTTTAGCTTTTCAGTAAACTAACCCAACCTTTTCTGGTGATGTCCAGTTCTGAGATTTGCTGCTAAATGCACATCTGCAAATATTTGTGAAGGTTTTCACTTCTTCTCACTTGTTATGGGGAAATGAAACCTAGATCACTGGGCTCTACATTATGACCTAGGTTTACTTATCCTGCTGACGCTTGTCTGCGGGAAATATTTGGCAAACAATTGTTTTTCACATCCTCATGCAAAAGAAATAAGACGAATAGGACTTTATACCCAGGGAAACTTTACTAAAAATAAACAGACACAAGTTTATATTAAGTTGCATATACGTTTTAACGTTTACAAGAGTCCTTCAAATGACATGGAGTTTTTTAAGGAACATAATAATCTAACCTACCGTGTATGCTGGTATTAGGTTTGATTTATACAATGTGTCATTATGAGTGTCATTCTTCTTGTTCTATCCTTTCCTTCCAACAATATCACTGTCTGCATGTACAATATGTGCATGTTATAAAACATTTTTACTTAAAAAGAAAAAAAAGCAGTCTTTTTAATGAAACGTGTACATTCATTGTTAAAACATTTTTTAAATAGCAAAACATTGAAAACAAACAAACAAAAAAATGCTACAGTACTTTTCATGTACCCTATTTGGCCAGGGAGAAAATACCCTACGTATCACTTCTCTTGGATTGCCTGGCCCTTATTAAGTCTTTAAAAAGACCATACATACATATTACGACCTATCTCACTTACACACACACTGCAGAGATATGTTGTTGATGGCTCATTTTGGGGAACAATCGTGTCTTTTGCTTACAGTTGTGTGAACAGTGAATCATGTGAACCATGGTTTAGTCGTAAACTACATATAACCACGCTGTGGATGGCCATAACAGAAGATCAGTAGGTTATACAGCATTTCAAATGAACTCCACGCCTTCATACTTCACATCGCCAATCTTTGTTTCTGGTAAAACGATGCGTCCGTCAAGCGTAAAGGCCAGGATATACGTGGCAATCTTCCCCGCATCCTCCTCAGACTTGAGGGCCACGATAAGCTGGTCATCAGTGTTCGGGACGAACTTAAAAGAGGAGAACCCATGAGTGGGATTATGGGGGCCGACGTGGCTCACGACGATGTCTACAAACTCTGGCGAACAGCTGAGGACGAGGTTCGTAGCTCGCCGCTCGTCCGCCGTTTCCTCGTAGCGCTCCACGCTGGCGCGCCGCGGGAGGAAGAACCAGCGTTTCAGGGTATCACTCCATGCCGCCGACTCGTGGATGAGGTAGCCTATAGGGAGACAGACGGACGTGAAGTGTGGTCAAGTCGTGCTCAGAAGCAGGCGGGACAGCACTACGGTGATGGCAACTGACACAAACGTTAAGGGAAGCCCATTGAAGACGTGAACATTCCCAATCGGGAACGATTATGGCACCAGGATGAGATGAGGTAGAGCAGGTCATCGGACGACAGGAACGCTTGTTGGTTGGTTCGAGGCATTTGTTGAAAAGTGTTTTGATTGGCCAGAGGGGTTAGAGAAGCGTTACTGTATATAAAGGGAGTCCACTATTCTTTAACTCACCTGGATCTTTTATGCCAGAGGCAGCCTTCAAGAATTCATACTTGGGCACCCAGTTTTCATGCTGGACATCCCCTCTGTAGCCCACTACTTTAACCCACTCTGGGTTGTGATTTACAAACTCCCCTGCTGTGGTAGTCCATTCTTTTCCCAAACCCCCGACGTACAGATGTTCGTCCCTTACGGCCAACCACTCAGCTTTGAAACCTATCGGGGGAGAAAGACCACACAATCACATTCTAGGAGGACACCATCACATTCTAGGAGGGCACCATCACATTCTAGGAGGACACAATCACATTCTAGGAGGGCACCATCACATTCTAGGAGGACACCATCACATTCTAGGAGGGCACCATCACAGTCTAGGAGGACACCATCACATAACTTTGATATTTGATATTACTTCTCAGGTTATGGAGAATACTAACCTTTGGCAACACTGCCATCGCCATCTGGCAGGATAACCCAAGGCACAGCTTTGTTGCCATCGATCTGGTAGACTATTCCCGTCCTATCGTCTACGCTGTACAGCTTCCCGTTAAACACCACCAGCTCCGAGAGCTCCATACCCCTGCCCTTCTCCGCTAGGTGGCTCTCCAGCACCACCCTGTCCGGGTCCCATTCCACTGCTACTTTGTCCCCACTTTGGGACACGGACAGGTAGCCCCGCTGCATGTAGCTGAACCAAGTTAACTCCTTGTTGCTGCGGGAGTTTGTGTCCAGGTCGGCAATAACCGCAATGCGGTAACGGGTACCCTGGGACGTGCGCTCTGGGCCACTGAGGGGGTAGGTGTAATTGTAACCGGCCTGTGTATGTTTGCCGCCGGTGCGGCCCACCATCCAGCTCCTGGAGCTGTAGGGGCGCGAGTGCAGTCCTGGACTTAGCTGCAGGAGGACGAGGAGCACCGCGGCCAGCACGGCGCCCACCACCACAATGGGCCGCCACTTGAGGCGGAAACGAGAGTCAGTGGTGTTGGCCATGGAAGCCAACATCGGAAGGCCTCCAACAGAAATGCGCAGTGGATTCATAGGATCATTCTGCTCCAGTCCAGGAAAGCCTGGGGGAGCAGGCATGGAGGAAGTGGAACTGGAGTGATCTATGGAGGAAAAAAATGAAACGTCATGTCGTCCTGGACTTTACAGAGGAATATCGGATAAGGCCAACCCTATTCAAACCATCAGACTGGATTGTTATCATTAAGTGGCGTGGTGTTGTTATTTTACTTTTCACTGGTAACATCCTCAAAGATACATACAAAGAAAATTATTATTTTTTTTTTTTACCTCATAGTGTAATAACTCATATTAGGCATATTTCAAGATTCAAATCTAATAAACATGGACCTCCTATGAAGGTGTATGTATCATGTCTGCATTAATAATTATTCCAACCAATATTAAAAAGTAGGCAGTAGGTGCTCCCACTATTGCCAGTCACTGCCTGAAACTTCAAGTGACACACGCCCTAATAGCCTGTTCTATATGACCCATTATGTAAGCAAGATAAGCTCTGAATGGCGTTTTACATTGTCTTTTATGCCGTCACGATATCCCAAAGCGGAATCAATTGTTATCTCTTCTATTAAAAAGCGTTCACTTTGTTAAAGACACAACAAAGATCGATATTGGCAAGCCCAGTTTAAGATAAGCGTGCTCTTTAAATGAAAGGTAGACTATAGTAAAATCATCAAAAGCAACTACAAATACTGATTAAAAAAGGAATTGGGATGTTTCCGATTAGTAACAATAAACAACATTGCTAAAACGTCCACCAAAAAACACATTTCAGTTACTTGAAGAAAAGCCATTTCAGTTGCTCCAAGAAAAACAAAAGTTGCTTTCATGGACGAAGGTTAACATACCTATAACATGACAGTAAGTACTAAAGTAAAAATAAAGTAAAATGCTCAAATACAGTACTTTCCATGACCATCTTTTTTTCTTCAAATGTCCTAGACCAGATTTCAGCTCTGAAACCGTCTTGGTAGCCTATAAACTATGCCAAGCTGAACTAAAAAGAAGACAAAAGGGGAATAGTGGTGTTACGTAGGCTGTGACCAGCTTGGCATGTCAACGTGGAGCTTGGGAGTGGTCCATTAAGGCAACTAAGAAAGGGACAGTGAGTAGGAGCAGGTAAAGCAGGAAATACAAACCCAGTCAACTAGCATAGTGAAACATTTACAGGTTGAATGAACCTTACTTGGTGATATGAAGTTAACAACCAATATCACCAACCAATATCACATCATCAAGTCAATCGGACCCTCTGTGGGTGTCCCCGGCCTTTCAATTTTAGTTTAGCCCCACTTATGTGGGGATAAACAGCGTGCATATTAATTGTAATGACAACGTAACAGTGTCATTTTAAGTTAGATATCCACTCAATAAAAGCATGACAAGTTGACAACCTATGCTATAGCCTAAGTTGGGAGCATCACCTCTGAGGCCTAAACGTGCTTGAATTCCTTGAGAATATGCAGGGCACTGGCCTCTGCTGAAAGGCTCTTTCATAACAGGGCCCCAAGCCAAACAGCAACCCATTATGGCTACCACATTATGGCCCATGCGCTCTATAAGACTACCAACAGTTGGCTGAAATGCTTTAAACACGTTGGCGTACTATTTTTACACACACCAATTTCATATAATTGTATAATAATTGTATCCCGTTCCAATGTTGTAATATACTAACATGTCAAATTAAATATCATTCCCCCCCAACTTTTCTAAGAGAGACTTTTTTAAGTAGTCCTGGAAAAAGTCCAGGAAAAAAAAAAGGACTAAAATAAGCCTACCCTTTCGTCTTCTTCTGCTGGGGTGCTGACCCACTGTCATCTCAATTACCACAGTATCTTCAGGAGATGATTAAATTGCAGCATAGGGGGAAAAACCTTGTCCTACTGCAAGTGTATTGGCAATGCAACCATGAATAAGGGTTCTTACAATGGTGGTGAACTTTAAACTTTGAGGATTATGAACAAGTCCAAAGTCCAAACCCCCCGAAGCAGGGCACACATTTAAATAGGCTACAGTTTCTCATTTAGTCAAGATACAACCACCTATAAGCCTACATATTTTACCCAGTCAGCAGAATAGACACATACTGTAGCTCCTATCTACTAAATGTTTTGATTGGGGAAAAATGTGAAGGTACTATAATCTTTCAGGCTATAGAGAAAGCTCCAGGTTTTAGAGATAAAGGCAGAACTG
>OMPB01086264.1:0-14073 GCA_900312615.1 Stylephorus chordatus | reverse complement strand
AATTTGAGATTATGATCAAACAGTTATATAATTGAATTGGTAGAGAATATTCATTAACAATAAATATATATTTTAAAAACCAGGAGTCATAATTGATATTGGCCAGTCCAAGTTCAACTTATATAAGCAGAATGATGGACCACATTGATCTGTTGATTGCACATTTAGAAAGCACTCCTGCATTAACTGATATCTGGATGAAAAGCAGATAACATTTTTAATAAATGTAGCTTTTTTTGGTTTTGTCCTCAAGGCATCTCTCCAGTGTACTTCAACCTGTTTGGTTTGATGAGGGAGAGTGACCACATGTGGTTTCCACCCAATCACATCCTTAACCTGGACCAATCGGCCAATGAAAGTCTCCTTTTCAGAGTCAGGTAGGGTTAAATGCTGTTGATACTGCTTTTACATTGCTGACACTTTCAAATTCTATATTTTGAGATTATTGGCTGGTGGACCAAGGAATCAGATTTGAGGACCAATCTGATCCATTATTGTCTTGGAATATTATTTCACAATCCAAATATCCAACATGTTTATTAACTTGGCATGAGATTATTCTATCAGAGCTTTTTTTTCTTCTTCTAATAATGTAATCATTTAACCACTAGTTTTCCATCCCTTAGGTACCATTTTCCTGGGTGGTATAACAGTGGCAGTTCTTCCTATGCCCATCGCTATGGCACCTCTAAGGGCACAAAGAGTCCTGTCATGGATGACTGCACTATGGCTTACCTGTTCTGCCAGGTAGGTTTCTTTGATTTCACCTCTATCCATTTCAGCCTCTGAACACAAGGTGAAATGAAGCAAAGTGTGAGGACTTGTGTAGAATTGTGCCTTAGCAAATTTATTGGATCAAGCATCCACATTTTTTTGTATTGTAATGGAAAACAAGGGGGGAGAAGTGTGACCTCCTAATGTGTGTTGAGTGTCGCTAAATGCATCATCCACTCATTTGCATGCTGGACACAGGATGTGCACTTTAAACCTCTGAAGACTCATTTGATGTTTAACTCCAGGCCATTCAGGTCTTCTCACAGCATCGGATCACAACAAGGCCGCTAAGTACACCAGTGTCGCATTTAAAAAAAAAAAATGTTTCCAACCTATTCTCTCCCTGCCACCTCCCTGTAGTGGCGCAATGACTTTGTAAAGGGCTGTGTGACCATCCCCATGAGCCATGAGTCCCAGGAAGAGTGTTTAGGTATGGCCGCGCTGGACATGATGAGGGTCGCTAAGGAGAGCGACCAGTCTCTGGTGGGCATCTACAACGACACAAGGTTGGCGCAAACACCAAACTAGAATTTTGGTAGGAGATATTGATAACAATGAGATTAAAAAAATAGTAATAATTAATGAGCGCACTTTGACGTCAGGATTTTAATGATTGGAGGCAGCTACTGTTGTTTTTCTGTTTAGCTTAAAGAGTGAAACACAAAGTGCAGCGTGTTGATACATTTTTGCCACCACATTATGGTGTGCACATGCCTTCATAATAGGTAAACAGTGTCACTATGGTAACTTGTGCTGTGAAGTACTGCTGGTAAAACAGTGTTAAAAAATGGTTCAACGAAAAGCAATTAACGACATTCCATATTCCATATCCATATGACTTTTTAACTAAAGTATAAATTATGGCTACATCTCTCTTTGGGACACCTTTGGACCCACATGCGTGCACACTGCACACAGATATGTATAAAGGACAAACTCATAAGCTCCCTCTCTCCCTTATTTCAGTTATAAGGCATACCTCCCAAGAAACATGGCGGCTCACATCCGGAACTACAACATTGTCACCCGGAAGCGAATCCGCCGGCGCTTCAGGAAGTTCATCCATCGCTTCAGAGATTGCAAAGCCACCGTGCGTGACCTCAAGCTCAAATACCTGATGTGCCTGGAGTCATTGCTGCCTTCTCTCTACACGGAGCGCTTCCAGGTCACCGACCTCTCAGGAAATGCGGTGACTATAGTCGTCACAGGAAACGATGGCATTCAGTGGTCGAAGAGGAAGGAGGCGGAGCCAGGAGAGGAGGTAAGTACTGGTGCCTGTAGTCATTCTGCAGTGCGGAACTATCCTGCCTGGTTGAAAATTCTTGTCTCTACCAGTAGAAGGAGCTGATGCTCTTGTGCCACAATTTATTTATTAATATCATCTGTCGTCCTGTGTGTTGGGAGGGGCGTGCGGTAACGCAAAGCGTGTTCATTTGCGTTTGCCATTTAGATAGCCCAACTGCCTTTGTTTGAAACAAAAAGAAAACAATCACTTCCCTCCATGTTTATTTTTTGTTCTAGGAGATCCAGACTTACTGTGACTTTCCTGAAGTCATTGATATCAGTATCAAACAGGCCAACAAGGAGGGCTCTGCAGAGTGCCGCATCGTAACCCTCACGAGACAGGACAACCAGATTCTGGTACTCCGCTCTACTGCACTGTTCACTTCTGCTCTTTGCTTTCCCACGTTCCACTGTTTTGCTAAAGCTAGCTTAGAAACTTTTAAATGAAACTCTTAAGTTTATCGACCCAACCTAATTGTATTATTGTATATTGTAGGCTATACTTGTTTTATTTTATTGTATTTTTTTAATAGTTTGACTATTACGATTGTACTACTATTATTATACAATGGTTTATTTCCCAAGTAGATTTAGTCAGCGTAGAGGCGTGACATGAAATGGACGGTCAAATGTGATTGACAGAGTTTTGTTACTTTGGCTTCTGGCCCTAATGAGCAGCCGTGACTTTATAGTTTTCATTGTGCGTCCGTTACCCTTCTGCTCGCCCTTGTTTGGATGCTACATTCTCTGTCTCACTGTCACACTCTTCTGTATTGACAGGAGCTGGAGTTTCATTCACTGCCAGATTCTCTGTCCTTTGTGTCATTGGTTGACGGGTATTACAGGCTGGTAGCTGATTCTCATCACTACCTCTGCAAAGAGGTCGCCCCGCCTAGACTCCTAGAGGCCATCCAGAGTTACTGCCATGGCCCTGTGGCGTAAGTCAAGATTCAACGCAGCACACGCACACACACACGCATACACACTATTCTATATATTCTTTACAGTTTCACTGCATAAAATCCTGATTTTTGATTTTCTCTTTTGTGTCCCTCCACTACGTGGTGGCCTACAATCCCATTGATACGTTAAAAAATTTAATAAAACTAAAATGTCTAACCCGATTTTAACTGGTTAATGATGGCAGAAAACCAGCTTTCAAATTAATTGTTGTCCACATGAAGACACATAATAGTTTTTACCATTGAACCTTATGATAACTGCCCTATGGCAAACTGGGTTTGAATCGGTTAATGACAACAGTTAGTCGCCCTCCCAAATAGCCGTTATTCCCATCCCTAACACACACACAAGCACGCACGCGCGCACACACACACACGCACACGCACGCACACACACACACACACACACACAATGCCATGTACACATACACATACATTTGTGATCATGCTCACAACCATTTGCCATACCTGACTAAGAAGTTGTGTCACTCTTCTTCTCAGGATCGATTTCACAATCAATAAGCTACGCTGTGCAGGCAATTACCAAGGGCTCTTCCTGCTCCGCTGCAGCCCCAGGGACTACAACACATACTTTTTGTCTTTTGTTGTGGGGGTAAGTTGGATGCAACCGCGAATGCACTTGATAATTTCCAACTATCAAGTGCACTAAATCATCACCCTTCAAAGAAGGCGTTCTTTATGGAAAGCAGGGAACTCCTTTGCCTTGCACGTCAGAAGTTCAGATACAGTATATGAAGTTGAGGACACTGCTGTCATTCAAGCTAAATCACAGAAGTCCTCTGTTTCACTCAAGCTAAATTACATTTTCTGTTGACTAAAGAGATCACTGTTGTTATCCGTAGGCAAATAATGGTAAAAGAGACATGCCCTTAATGTCAACCACTAGAGGGAGCCAAATGTATTTTCTTTCTTCAGAAAATGTCGAGAGAGATAGATAGGTATGTAGAAAGGAAGGAAGAAA
This sequence comes from Stylephorus chordatus, assembly GCA_900312615.1. Lineage (NCBI taxonomy): Eukaryota > Metazoa > Chordata > Actinopteri > Stylephoriformes > Stylephoridae > Stylephorus > Stylephorus chordatus. The sequence goes on along the minus strand of OMPB01086264.1, from coordinate 10,071 downwards.
GAAAGAAAGAAAGAAAGAAAGAAAGAAAGAAAGAAAGAAAGAAAAAAAAATAAACTTTTATCATCCCGAGGGAACTTGAGCAGTTGCAGCAGAATAATAAATCATCTCTACTCTTTGTGCTTTTACAGGTCCTGTAATCTTCAACGGCAGCCCATCCATTACTTGTATTCGCAGCCAAAATGTATAAATGTAGAGCTAAGGCTCTGTGTTACATTTAGGGCATTTAGCAGACGACTTACAAAAGTACATTTGTCAGAAATGACTTACAAAGGTACAAAAGTACAAAGGTACATTTGTCAGGTGTGAGCAACAACAATATCTCTGTTTGGCATAGCAATAATTCAATAGAGCTCAATAGAGTCTCAAAAGATTCTAATAGACAAGCAGCTGAGCATTTGTCGATGTAAGGTAGCCTTTACACATATACACACACACACACACACACATATATATATATATATATATATATATATATATATATATGCACTAGAGTGCATTGCAACCCTATCCAAATTTCTGTTATTAGTCCCAGGACATACAAGTGCCACTGCATAACGTTCAAGTGCAAAAAAGATTTAATAAGTGGAGGGGAGAGTGTTTATGGGGAGAGTAAGTGGACTCTGAAAAGATGAGTCTTGCGTCTTCTCTTGAAGCTGGGGAGAGACTCTGCTGTTCTGACAGCTGCAGGGAGCTCATTCCACCACTGCGGTGCCAGAACAGAGAAGAGCTGTGACTTAGTTGAGTGGCCCCTACCTCCTCTCAGCAATGGTGGAACCAGTCGGGCAGCTGAGATGGTTGCCCGGAGCGCCCAACCGGGAACATGGGGTCTCATGCTTGTTTGTTGCACTACGTACCTAGTGGCCTGACATGAAAATACAACATCCTCCACATTCACTTTATGTTAAATGTTACCGTGACCACTAGCGTCATATTACTACTGTGTTCTCCTTACAAAATTATAACAAATAGTCAATATAGAAAGGAATTATTTAGAGTGGGAGGTGGCTTTCTCATTTATTAGTTATAGTTATTTTTTGTCTTTATTTTATTTGACTTGATTTGAATGGCATCATTGTGTTTTTGTTTTCAGTACGAATCCATGGTGCTCTACAAGCACTGTCGGATCATGAAGACGGAGTCGGGAGAGTACATACTGCAGGGCGCAAAGAAGAGCTTCGGCTCACTGAGGGAACTTCTACACCAGTACCAGAAGGAGGCTTTGCGTACCGACGGATACACATTCCAGTTCACCAAGTGTTGCCCCCCCAGCATCAAAGGTCAGTACCCCTGTGTTCAAAACACAGCACGTACACACAAAACCGACATGAACCCACGCTAACGTGCGCTTCACAGTGAAGGGGGGGGGGGGGACTCACCTCAACCACCACCAATGTGTAGCACCCACCTGGGTGAAGCACGGCAGCCATTTTTGCGCCAGAACGTTCACCACACATCAGCTTTAAGGTGGAGAGGGAGGGAATCGTAGAGCTAATTACACTAGGGGATGATTGGATGGCCAGATGGAGAGAGCCAGGTTGGGAACCCCCTACTCTTCACGTCATAAGTATAATACTGTAGGATCTTTATTGACCACAGTGAGTCAGGACCTCGGTTTAATGTCTCATCCGAAGGACGGATTAATAAAATTAATAAAATAAAATATATCTAGTGTAAGGCTGCCTTGCTTTGACTAGGGCTCAGCAGCTTGTCTAGTGGTACCATTTATGTCTAGCTCTGTTGAATTATTACTAGGCCAAACTGAGAGATATTATTATTGCTCATTTTCTGACAAATGTACCTGTCTACTTCTGCACTTTTGTAAGTCATTTCTGACATATGTACTTTTGTAAGTCGCTTTGGACAAAAGCGTCTGCCAAATGCCCCTAAATGTAAACGTAATTTGGATAGAATGTTTACTTGTTATTGTATACCCTAGTGAAAATATTTTAGTGTATATTTTTATTGTTTATATAATTTTACATCGCTGACATGCCATTAGAATAAATTAAAAAGCCAATTTTTGTTCAAATCATCCTCAAATTGAGGCTCTAATTGTCTATAAATGCTCAATCATTGTTCAAGAAGTGTGTTAGGGAAAAAAATCCTTAGTTGCCACTTTTAAATTTCTTCCGTTTCCATTACATTATGAGTCAAACTACATTGTATTATGTCCACTACATCGTCAGTAATTATTTTTAAATGAAGCCACAAAGCAGTTTGTCAGCGTCACGAGTGAGGCAGCTTTCTCATGAGTCATGATCAAACATGTGATGACAAAAAAACACCGTTGGGCAAAATTACCCCAAAGAAATCTCACCGTAAAGCACCGAGGAGAACAAAGCTAGTGTTATCGGCTACATAGTAATGCATTTACAATCCTATACCACTTTAACATAAAAAAGATGGATTCTCTCTTGTTTTTTTGTTCTCCTTCAGACAAGTCCAACCTGCTGGTGCATAGGAACAACCAGAGCTCAGAGCTTCCTCTTTCTCCTTCCCTCCAGAAACAACACATCAGCCAGATGGTTTTCCACAAGATCCGAAAGGAGGACCTTGCAATCGTGAGACATCACACTGTTTTGCCCTTTCACATTGAAGCCCTTTTTGCAGACAATGACCTTGCTTTCAGACTGTTAGGATAAGCAGTTTTGCTGGACATATCACATATTACAACAGCTTTTCTTTATTGTATGTTCTCTGCATCTTTTTACAAAGTTCAAGCACGCAAGGATTGTTTGGAACGTAAATTTGTTTAGAGATCTCGACAAAAACCCACTTGAATTACTTTTTTAGGCACATAAACATTTCCTGCAGTAGATTATAAAGGTGTATATGTAATTTAACATCTTGTTTCATTACTGGAAGGTAGTGTGATGAGCCGGACACCAGATGAAAGGCTTAACGTTAACACATGCACAAGCGCATCCCGCGATTGTGCCCAACACAAATTAAACTTTGAATATAAAATATATAAAACAAACTGTCTGTCTCCCGGCAATCACTTCCGTAAAATAAAAGACTTTTGGAAATGAAAGTGAAAGGACTCGCTTATGAGATCTGATACAGCCTATGTGTTTTTCAACACACTCAAAGGTGCTCGTGCGTCCTCGTGCACGTGCGGGAAGCCAGAAATTATTGGCTATTTTTTCTACATCACAAGAAAACAAGGGTGGCACGGTGCTGCAGTGGTTAGCACTGTTGCCTTACAGCGAGAGGGTTCTGGGTTCGAACCCACCACTGGGGCCCTTCTGTGTGGTGTTTGCATGTTCTCCCCGTGCCTGCGTGGGTTCTCTCCGGGTACTCCGGCTTCCTCCAACACACCAAAATCATGCAGGTTAGGTTAATTGGTGACTCTAAATTGGCCATAGGTGTGAATGTGATTGTCTGTCTCTATATGTTAGCCCTGTGATTGACTGGCGACCTGTCCAGGGCGTACCCCGCCTCTCGCCCAAATGTCAGCTGAGATTGGCTCCAGCTCCCCCGCGACCCTCTAGAGGATAAGCTGTAAAGAAAATGGACGGACAAGAAAACAAATGATGGCACACAGAAGTGCACCACTGTAACTTTAAAATTATACATTCAATGTCCACCAATATAAGAAATAAATGGGTCCGCCTGAAGGAGATGGCCAGGTCAATTCAGATCCATGTTGATGCAGTGTGACCAATCAACAATCAAAGTGTTGGTCTTTGTCATTATAACGCAATCATCGGCAATGATGATAACCACGTTGTTATGACGACATGGAGCCATGCTGTCCTCATGTCACTCACAGCCACTACATCGATCGTTTTTTAAGAGGTTCATGGAGGTGATGGGTCCTCACTTGTGAAAAGAGTGTCAATTACTGGTTTTCGGAAAAGACCTCTTAACCTCTGGAAGCTCATCACCTCTCGCTCTCACAACTCCTACGCATACACACATCTCGTTAGTCTTTTTTGGGAAATCGTTTCTCAAATCTGTCTGAACGAGAAAAACAAACACACAAATGAAGTCATCATCAGACTACTGTGATTGGCTGTTGTTGTTTTTATTTTTTTATTTTAATGAGCAATATTAGGCGCTTAATAAGTTTAAGCAAGATGTGCCCAAACATAGATTGGTGTGTGTGTGTGTGTGTGTGTGTGTGTGTGTGTGTTTTTTCTGACTTTCTTAACATTTTATGTTGATGGTTAAATCTTGAATCTTAAATCTTGAATGATTACATTTGAAAAAAACTACAATTTGTTCAGACAAAGTGATCACTTCTCAGCGTCACTGTAAATCTGGCATGTTATCACAATTAGAGTCTTACAGGTACAGGCCCGTGGAACTAGACGGCCGCCACTAAACCGGAGTCCTCAAACAGGCATGAAATAACTCTGGGGGAAGCAGGAAGCCTTGAGAGGTGACACAAAAGGGGTATCCTCTGTCTAGGATAGCTAGGAGTGCAATAGGTGTCAGGCTGGTTAGACGTAACAACACGCTGTGTATGGGGAGGAGGGGTGGGGTGTATTTAACTGTACCAACGTATCCTTGATGCTTCAACATGAGGCGGAATACACTGCAATTTAACCATCCTTAACTTTGTCGAGTCGTTTGTGAACATTTTGGAAAAGGCTACCGGAATGCAAATTCAGCAAGAGAATTTCAAATTCAGCTTTTCTTCGCAAACATTTTCGGACACTCTGGTTTAAAATGTTCTTTTGCTGTTGAAGACGGTGATGGCAGGAATCATAATTTACATGTCCTCGCTCTGAAATGAGCTGCCGATGTTCTGCCCGATTTGAGCCTTGTTGTCTTATTAACTTACATTTATTTTTGTCACTACCGTGGCCCAACTAGATTCAACTTTAGCAGAAGGTAAAACCAGGAAAACCCCAACAATGCATTCAACGCATTAGAGTCAGCAGCTGATGAGAGTAGAACTTTGATAGCATGGCCAGACGTCTCCAACCTGGTGCGGTATCACCACTAGCCTCTATTTGTTAAACTGTACTTCTATGGTTCCTTAATCTGCTTTTATAATTTAGAAAACAAATATATCCCACGTACTGGTAAATAACTTGCCTTCTTTGAAATGTTTTCAAAAGTAAACGTACAACATGTCTGTTATTAACATTTCTGTTATTGGAATGGGTTGTCAGGGCTTACAAGTAAGCTGTAACCATGTACTTTCCTGTCTTTCATCGTTTTCTTTCAGAATAAGAGTCTAGGTCAGGGAACGTTTACCATGATCTTCTGTGGTGTAAGGAAAGAGCTGAGAGACTATGGAGAAATCCATCAGATGGACGTTGTGGTCAAGATTCTTGACAAGGCTCACCGCAACTATTCTGAGGTTGGTCCCATGCACCTGAGAAACAGAAGTGAGGGTTATGGGAACGAGAACATTTTTTTTTTCATTGTTTCTACACTGGTTGTGTTTTCTGATTTTGTTTCTAAAGTTTTTCAGAGATTTCACAGATGAGACATTGGTATTCTAATAAGGAGCTAGGCCCTGCCATTGTGCTTAGCCTGACCATATTAGTATTTTAAATGCGCTTTGTTTCAGCACATTCGTAGGAAGTCCTTCGATATTATTTCACTAGAATGGCTCAATATTGACTTTGTTTATGATATATAACCCAAGAGTACTTGATCTAAATTGATAGTTTAATAGTGGAAAATGTCATTATGACATGTGGAGTGCTGCAGGGCTCATTCTTTGGCCCTCCTAGTTCATATCTGATGTAACCTAATCACTATCACTATCACTAATAGATCACTATTAGGTCACAGAAAGTCATTCAGATAAGCAACATTCACTGCCAAACTAAAGCCAGGATCAGGTGTAATTATCCATTTCCCAAAGTGACTACATTCATCCAGATTTTCAAATGCAATAACAACTAGTTTGAACCTCAAGAGAGACTCCAGTACAAACGTCTATTTCCTCTGAAGATGCACATCTATACTATAAATGAACACGACTGTTGTTACTGTGTGGAACGATCTGAACTCTGAGCTACCTAGTCCCATACAGCTCAGCAGATTGTGAGAGACTCTACAAGTACCGGTACCTTACAGTCTACAAAAAAAAGCATCTGAGGACTCTCTTCAGCGAACACCTTTACACCTGACCTGACACACTGAACTTACCTACGTGTGTGATAATGTTTACACGTTTGCTTCAGCGCTGTTGCTTTTTGTTTTTGACTTACTGTTCCATTGGAAATGACACCCTCCAACTCGGAGCCCTCCAAAGGGCAACTGGGAGTGCAATAGGTGCCGACATCAAACCCACATAAACCCTCCCTAAACCTCCATAACGGCCCTTTGATGGAACAAATTAGGTTAGAAGAGTTATTTAATGGTTTAGTAATAATTAATATGTTGTTTTTCTCTTTTTCTCTCTCTCACTTTCCTAACCAGTCATTTTTTGAAGCAGCAAGTATGATGAGCCAGCTCTCCCACATGCATCTTCTCCTCAACTACGGCATTTGTGTGTGTGGAGAAGAGAGTAAGTGTGCAATGCAACACACACACACACACACACACACACGCACACACACACACACACACTACCAATGTACTGTGAAGCTAGCCTCGCTTGCCAGCCAGTTTTTTTTTGTTTGTTTTTTGTAATACTGTATAAAAATGTAAATCTGGATTGAACTAGGATTTTCATTTATTTGCCACCACTCCTGCTATTCTCCTCGGCGACCAGCTCAGCCACTATTTCCTAATTACGGCCAGTTGGAGAAGATGGCTGAAGAGTTGTCTGCCATTTTGGCCAAAAACAAGATGATGTCAGACGTCCAGTAAAACGTTCAGGAAAAAACAATATAGAGGGTTAGAGGTTGCTGACCTGCAAAGCAAGAGGGTGAGAGAGAGAGGGGGGGGGGTGAATAACAGATCAACGGACAGTCGGAAGGAATTGATGGAACAGTGATCCATCTGCCTCCTAGTCTGGCCTGACCTCACTGTGGGCTGGTTTCAATTTGATTCAGTCCTCTGGGACTGACAGGTCACTTCTGGATCAGCAAAGGTCACCCTGTTTTGTTTTTACCCTTATTGCCACTACACACATACATTTCAGAGCGTTGTATACATGTACAATGGGAAACAGTGACTCCTCTTTGGAAGCCATGCGTTTTCCCTGTCAATGTGTGTCGGCACTTGTCAGTCAGTTCATCGAGGCAGGCCGTACACCCATACTGGCAGTAGTTTCCTGAGTCATGACTCATGAGTCATCCTTGACTCTGTGGTTCTCAGTGGTGTATCCATGTTGTCACCTCGTAGCTTTACATTGGCTGGGGCGCTGCAATTAAACTGTGGACTTCAAGAAGACTAGCTGCCGCTCTGGCGTCAGCTAATGGGGATCCATTTAATAAACATAAACATAATCACACAGTATTTGTTTTTAAATAATGGTGCATGAGGTCATGTTGGTAAAGTCCATTCTTTAGAATAGTTAAACAATTGGTCTTTGGTTAAACAATTAAAATCTCCTGATTTAACAGAAAGCACATCTCTACCTGATCTATACCATTGAAAGTTAATGGCTTGAACTGATGGAATATCTTACCCCACCCCCACAACAGATATGATGGTGCAGGAGTACAGCAAATTTGGATCTCTGGACATGTATCTGAAAAAGAACAAGACAAGTGTTAACATCACCTGGAAACTGGAGGTGGCCAAGCAGCTTGCCTGGGTCTTGCACTACCTGGTAGGATGGCTTGACTTCTTGTGTCGGTGTTACTGCACACCAGGTCCGCAACCTGAAAGCATACGTTTCCCTCTGGGTCAGAGGCCTGACTCTGGGCTCTAATCCTAATTTGCATTTGCACAGACTTCACATATTGATAATGTTTAGAGTTAAAGCTGAGGTTGTAAATAACTGGTAACAACTCTCTAATTATTATGTAATGATTACAGAGTGGGTCTTGCATCAATACCAATGTCAATAGAATATCAAGTGTCCAGGACTTGAGCAAATCATGTTTGTGTTCAATGTGATCAAACAGGAGCACAAGAACCATATCCATGGAAACGTTTGCGCCAAGAACATCCTGTTGATTCGGGAGGAGGACCGGAAGACGGGCAGCCTGCCGTTCATCAAGCTCAGTGACCCAGGCATCGGCATCTCCGTCCTGCCCAGAGACGGTGAGAGCCCTTTCAGTCAGTCGCCTTGCCAATCACGCACACATCACCTCCTGATAACTCATAGTCCCAGGTGCTATGAGGAGTCACGTGATGCGGTGAAGAAAATGGCTGCCTAGACGAGTCTTACGTTGTGGTATCTTTTACTTTCATCCGACAGCTACATTCGGATTCACCATCTTCTCATTTAATACTAGTTACAGATAAAACCCTTAAAGTCGCAGTGAAACGGAAATTTGAGATCATCTAAATTCAGTGGCTATACGTATTTCCGACTGAAACACGCTATAGGGGCTTAGAGGAACGTTTAGAGGAATTTGATTGTAACGTTGACAAGTGGACGGGTTATAACAACTTTAGAGTGAGACAGACAAATTCGATAGACAGATAGCGTCAGTTGACCTTTTGATTGACAGGTGAATGTCGTGACATTATTGGTTGACCTCACTCCGATCATTGGTGCGTAAGCACTCTGGAGATTTTGTTTTCCAGGAAGTAAAAAAATTATAGGATTTTATATAAGATAACGAAACAAAAAAATGTATTTTTTTTTTGGCATACATTGTTAAAATAGTGCACAATACGACCATGGATGTGATCCAAAATGGGGGGAAAAAATGCATTTTTGACGTCAGTGCTTCTTTAAGTAGCAAAGCCGTCTAGCAGAAAGGTGCATGCCGGTCAAATTCTAAAAATAACACCATCGAGAGTTCTGCATGTGCTAGCAACGGTGCTAACTCGCCAAGACACCAGAAAGGGGAAGGGGAAAGCCCATCAAGAACTGTTGCAGAAGACATTGCAAACATTTTCACAGTCCTGAAACAAATATCAGGTGCGCTACGAAGCCACGTCATCGATGAACTTGTCTCAACCCGCATCCATCTGTCAGTGTCGGGCAACTAGGCCGTGGACGCCTTCTCTCGTCAACCCTCTCACTCATTCTACCATCATTCCTTGTCCTTGCTCTTTGCTCTTTTCTGTCTTTCTCCCTTCTTCCATCGTAATATTCGTTCAACAATCTCTCCTCTCCATCGTCTTTTAGTTCTGATCGAGCGCATTCCATGGGTGGCCCCGGAGTGCATCGAGAACCCGGACAACCTGAGTCAGGCGGCGGACAAGTGGAGTTTTGGGACCACCCTGTGGGAGATCTGCAGCAGGGGAGACAAACCACTGGGCAGCCTAGACATCTCCAAGGTAACCAGGAGAACCACCTACTGCTTTTAGATTAACCTATGTAACCTTTTTTTTTAGATGTATATTAGGACTGTCAATCGATTAATAAAAAACATTTACTAATTAAAGGTGGGGTAGGCAAGATTGTTTTGGTAATATTTGGTCAATTCTCTTCACATTTCGACAGCTAGCAATAAACCAACTACTCTGGGAAAAATTCCAATATCTGTGACTGTCCCAGGACAGATCTTCAGGGACTTTCGTTTTTCACCGCTCCCGGTAGCCAACATCCAATGAGGGCAGCTCTCAGCCAGGAAGCGGGGTTACCTGCCTATCAAAATGGTGGTGTGCGTCCCCGAGAGGCAGACTCAGACGTTGCTGTGCAGACACAGCGTCGAATCGAAGAGGAGGGGGTGTGTTTTTTGCCGCTGTAGACATTCAAAATCTTTATTCTTATGCCCAGATTCTGTTCGTACCCAAATCTTGCCTACTGCAGCTTTAATCAATTAGTAAATTTGCTGATTTTAATCTTAGCATCTTTTTAACTTTGAACGCAGATTCAAGGCCATCAAAGTCAGCTTGAAAGGCATATTTATTTTATGCACTAACAGAAATAGTAACAAAACTCAGGCCTATATGTCAAAGTGCCAGTTGAATTTCAAAACCATCAAGGATCAGCTTAGAAGGCAATAACTTCTTATATGCACTAATATAAATTATATTAATGACAAAAAATGTGTTCCATGTTCAAGTGCCAGTTGAATTTTTTTTAAA
>OMPB01086073.1:0-10695 GCA_900312615.1 Stylephorus chordatus | reverse complement strand
AACATTTTGTTGGAGAGGTCTTTTTAGATAAAATGTGCATACATTTGGGCTTTGACAATCTGTTACTGCTGACAATTGGGGAATTTTCATCAGGATTTATCATGCATCACCTTCAAGCTTTTAAGTGATGCATATGAATTCCACCTAATAACCTTTTTATCAACGTGAACTTTTTAAAATGAACAACAGCTTTTTTTTTTTTTTATTAACTGGACTTGGCCCCCAGAATGCTCAATCCAAAAAGTATCACGCTTGTGTATGTTCTGGTTGGAAATATCAGCTCGTTATAAAAGATTGGTCGTCGTTTGAGGAAAAGTGAGGGTATCGGCATTATATGTTTGTTGTTTTATGTTCACCTAGTGGAGCAGTAGAAGAGAGGGTGAAGGTGAACTCACAGGTGTAAAAACAAGTTACTTCATAGTTTAGTTTGTTGCATCCAAGGGTCCAGCATGTTTTTGGGCACAGTCTATTTTTATTTTTTATTTTTTTTTGTATAGGTTAGTCCAGAATATGCTGATTGTATAAAGAACATGTAAATAGCGGAAACTCCCTTAGCTCCTTTTATTTTTTATTTTATTTTATTTTATTTTATTTTTTTTCCCCCCAAAGCAAGACAAACCCTCTTGTACAGGTGAAATCACTTGTGCTGATTCTGGGGCAGGTTTCCTAGATTACCCTTGGTTACTAAACAGTTGTTTCTTCCTTCAGCTTTAATTCACTTCTTTTGTAACATTTCAGGCTCCCTTTTTAAAAATGATTAGAGTTTTTTTTTTGTGAATAATCAAAGGACTCGTTGAGGTAGATTTTTGGAAAACCAGTCTCGGATGACGTTACATCATGTTTTTGTCCACTGTATTAATATTTTAAGAAAAAGCTTTATATAATTAAAGCATTTTTTCATGTTCTCCATGGATGACGAAGGGCTTTGAAAAGATAACTCTCCAGTGCTGACTACATGTTTTCATTCATTCATCTTCCCCCCATTTTTCAGCCTTTCATTTAACCATTGTTGAGCTTTGACACTTAAGCATTTCCACACATTGGGACAAAAGCATTTATGAAAGCACTGGTAAATGTTTTTTTAATGTCCTGTCATTAATGTTGTGCCATTATGTACAGTCTGATTAAACTAGCTCTTTGTTAAAGTCTAAATGATGTTACATCTAAAAATAAAAAAAAAACATGGTTTTGGGGATTTGTAATTACCGTTTTAAAGAAAAGTAATGGTACATAGATCATTGAATTTTAGCATTATAATTTACAGAGACTCCGTTATGTCAGTGACTGAAAGTTCTAATAATCATGCTCTGTTGTGATTTCTCGGCCGATCTAAACAGTAGTTTAATATTCTGTGCCGTTTTCAGAGATTAGAAGGCCACGGGTGACGTGTCAGTTTGAATTGCATGTTTGACATGTAATATGTGTTGCTTAAAATATTGAATGTAATGGCAAGTTGTATTTGTCACAATTTAAATTTGAAAGCTTACACCTGACCCATGTATCTTTTTCACTGCAGCCATAACATTTGTGCAAACTTGCAACTTTTTTTACTGCATCGATTTGCTTTTGCTCAAACATGAATTACTAAATATCTAAAATTAACCATCCACCCTCAGCTCCCATCAACCCAGAGATTGTTTTTTTTTTCTTTCCCTAAATCAATTTGGTCAGTGGATGAAAAGCAATGGCTGCAGCGAAACATTTCAGTAATGGACGACTTCCTTCCACATATTCAAACGAAAGAAGCCACAAATAAAAGATCTAAAAAAGAAACACTCGAAACTCGTTCTTTTATTTATTTTTATTTATTCATCTTTAGTTATTCAGAGCATTTATGACCCTTCGCTAAGCCACGCCCCTGAAACAGACTGGCCAATCACCGCGCAGCATAGGACAGGCTCCGACCGACAGAGGTCCGACACTTTCATGGCGGCGCTCCGTTGACTCCGAGGCAAAAGTTTCAGATTTTCTTCATTTTCGAGCTGGTTTTGTGGACTTTTAGCTAGTTATGTTTAAACGTTGTGGCTGGGGCACTTGTAACAGTGACACTCGTTACCCGGGGAGGTTGGAAGGAGATAATTATTTTTTTTCCCCTTTCCAAAACCAAAATCTGAAAAGTAGGCTGTGGATAAAGCTATGTGGATGTCCTCACTCCTCATACCCAGTTACACAACTGTGTAACATGTAATCAGGGGACAGGCTTCTGGAAATGCACCGGCAGGAATACGGTTAGTCTGATAATATTTATATCTTTATTTCTAAAGCCCAAATGAAAAGATTTTGACTAGTGACAGAAGACGGGTCTCCGTTTTCGGTTCGTCTTCGCCTTTGCCACCATTCAGTTTGACATCCTGAATATATCCTTCAAATGCATATTGTAGACCTTTCTGTCTGCTTCTGTCTGAAATCGCTTTTTTTGTTTTTCCAAAAAAAAAAAAAAAAAAAATAAATCTCCAAGGAGTGCAGTTAGCGACAGTGGGAGCGCCATGTTGGCTCCGAAAGCTTGTCGAACTTGGCAACAGTAACTAAGGGGGGCGGGCCTTAGCGAAGGGAAGGAATAGTTCTTCTACTGTTATTCTGAAATTAACACGATATATACACTAGATACACAATTGACAGGTTGTGTGAACATTGATTAGTTCGAAGAGTTAAACTTTCAGCCTGTCTTTTGTAGATTGTATGAATTAAAACATAGACGATTATTATGTAGATTTGTCTCAGATAAAGGAATACTTTAATTGTTTCCTGTGACATGTTCTGTTGTGGCCAAAATAGTAATTTTAAAATGATTTAAAGTGGATGAAGTAGTATATAATTACAATTCAAGAACTCATGAATAGTTTAGTCTTTTGGTTAACTAATCCACATTACAATTACAATGTTTGATCAGGTAACAATGCCTATTACAAGCACATAATAGTATAAATATTCCTTGTACATGAGATAAAATATGAATTATACATTTCAAAATAGCCCCGTCACATTGAATCAACAAAGGCAAATGTATTGGATATAAATGGAAGAAATTTGGTTCACTGATGTACTCTTTGTGGATTGTGGAATAGCTAGATAAATAATTGACATCCAATTGAACATCATTAGTACAGCAATAACAATCCAAGCTAACCACATACGAATCTTTTTGAACAGAGGTTTAATCTACACCACAGTGCATCTAACATCTAATCTCTCAGATGAAGCAGGCATGATCTCAAAATAACACCATATGCAAAACCTTCTTAAATATTGACCACTTTCTTGTCATTTGCGTTATTCTGTTGAATTGATGCTGTTGAACAGGTTTTTAGATTTGATCTTCTTGTAATTTGACTTGTGTGAAAGTGGGTTTGCGCTAAAAGACGCTTGTCGGAGTGATTTCCTCCAGATGCATACAGACACACCGTACAAGCGGAATGGAAATGTAACACTATGCTTGTACTTGCCTATAATAACAACAACTGACAGCGTATGGTTTAACTTCTGTGAGGTCAAATAGGAGAACCGTATGAGGCACTCCCAGCTGCTCTCCAGGGTGACGTCTCACTCTTAATCCCTCTACCCGTCTGTGTTGAGTGACTCCTGTCTGGGAAGGCTTCGTTGTTCTACGAAGGATGGAACGTATGAATGAACAACAGATCTAAACCAAAACCTCAGGCCAAACATTGTTTACGTCACATGAATGACTTTTGAATATCTAAACTTAAGCTTATGTAAAACGTTGCGGCAGCTCCGTAGGTGAAAGGGCTCCTTACCGTTCTATCCTCAAGTCCCAGCTTCCTCATAATCAACTCCATCTGCGGAGCCATGACAGCGACGGAGTCTTCAAGTTGAACAACCTGCCTGGCCAACCTTTATTATGGAAGGACAGATTCATATTCACCAAGCGAGAGTGACATTGCTGATCATTGTGTACTGCTGGGGTGGTTTTCTTATGTAGAAAGTGCACATATCTCACCTGTGAAACTGGCCATGCTCCACCGAGGACTGGCTGCTCATAAGAGACGTCTCTTTCACTAAATCTTCATTGTAGTTCATTCCAAGTTTGTTGAGTTCAGCGCTAAGAGCATCCTGGGGAACAAGGGGGGGAAAAGGCCTGATCAGAAACACCCAGGACCCTCATCATCATCATCATCATCACCGACCTTCATCATCTCTGTAAATTTGTGCAGATTCAGCACAAACACAAGTGACAATCATGCATCCAATCATGTGTGTGGGGGAAAAACAGAGAAGGTAAGTTACAAACCCGCTTTTCCTCCAATTCCATCTTCATTCTTTCTTGCTCTTCCTGGTCCAGAACTTGATTACCGTCATGGTCAAACCGGGAAAAGGCTGCAGAGATTTCATGATCGGCATGTCCCATCCTTGCAGAAGATATATGAGAAAGGTGAGGTTTGTAAGCCATTATGGTCGACCAAACTTTATTTTTATTTTATTTTATTTTTTGCAACTTACCCTTTTAGGGTCTCTCTGAAATCCTTGAACTCAACTTCTCCCGATTTAGCTCGTAGCGCTTTGTGCACATCAGATATCTTCTCCTTTTTAAGCTTTAACTTCATGAACGTCTTCATATAGCTCTACAGCACAAGAGAACATCTTTAGTAGCGGTGTCCGTGGGTCAGAAATGAAGATTGTGCCGAGCGTGTTTTTAAACACGAATATTTGTCACGTGAGATGAACATGAACCTGTTTGATGATGTCACTGATCTGTAGGTCATCTTTCTGTTTTGAGAGCTCCTCCTTTACCTCTGAATACGTGTCATTTATGATGGCCAAAAACATATTCTACGAAACGGAAAGGGGCAGAAAGAATTGGGAGTATTGTGTTTTATATTTGAATCGACTGTGAATTCCAATATCATTATTCAAAGTGACATGCAATTGAAGCAAAAAACAACAACAAAAAACTTCAAAGGTCAAAGGTCAAGCACTAACTATAGTTGCCACAAATTTAAAACTGGCGGGAAAGATTTACATTTATTTGATTTTATTTATTTATTTATTTTTTCGTAATTGTTTCTGAGACTTACCAGTAGAACAAAAAAAACAAAGAAGACGTATGTGAAAAAGTAAATAGGCCCCAGAACCCTGTTGGCGCGCTCGATGCCGTTGTAGTCGAAGTCACCAAGAATGATCCTGAGCTGTGTGAACCTTAAAAAAAAGAACAAAATACAAGGGAAAGTAAACAACTGTAATAAATGGCTTGATTACATTCTGCTTATTCATTCGATCGTAACTCTTTTTTTCACTGTTCCCCTAACGGGCTTAATATTCTTACATGCACTTCACAAAGGTGCTGAAGGAATCGACCTCCGTTCCGAAGAGCAAATATCCGAGTTGAGCATACGCAAAGAAAACAATAAAGAACATGATGGCGAATCCGAGGATGTCTTTTGCGCAGCGACCCAGGGTGGAGGAAAGCTGCGTCATGGTCTTGTTGAAACTGATGTACTTGAAAACCTGTGGGCACAAGTGTGAAAAGACGCATGCCAAGGATAGGACTGACAGCTACACGACAAGATGATGCAGAACTGAGTGCCTTACCTTAATCCAAGCGAAGAACAAGTTCACCGCATTCATATTATTGTATTGTGTTTGCCAGAATGCCAAGAATTCAAAATCGGCGTAGATGTCTGGTTGCTGCAAGAGTTTCCCCAGAAGCTTGTCCACTTTGACGGTACGAAAAATGTTGAAAACTATTGCAACGATGGCAAGCTGTACAATTAAATAAGAAGTGATTAATGATGGTTTCACTGAATCATGGTTAATCAATGTAGTCAATGCAAAATCAATTGAAAGTGGTTGTCATTCAGTTATGAACCAGATTAGCCAAACAGGCCTCCCGCTAAATTCTCTCACCAGTATTATAACAATGTCCAAAATGTTCCAGATGCTTTTGAAATAAGAGAACTTGTGAATCCTCAGCTCGAGAATCTCCTCTACAATATAATAGAGGATGAACAAACAGAAGACCGACTCGCAGGCAAGGATGAAGAAATCCCAGTAGGTGATGTAGCGAATCAGTTTGACGGTCCTTATCTGGTAGGAAGGAATGGCCCCACCAGTGGCCGGAAACTCAACCACCAACCTGCACGCAGAAAGAACCCCCTTAAGTCCCAAAATACAAGAGAATTATTAAAGCTCATGGTGTCGATAATGAATGCGTGATGGTCGGCGGTTTGCTTGTTGACCTAATGACGCAGAACATGTTGATGTTGGCGTTATAGGTGGAGAAGTCGAGGAAGACCGCTCTGGTCCCCCGGTCCAACCACAGATTGGCCATCAGCTCGCTTAATATGGTGGCACTCTCCTCCTTGGTCCTATTCAGATCCTGGTAGTAGCCTGCGCCGCTGTACGTGGTCAACAAACCCCAGTGGGCAGAGCCCTTGATCTCCTTCTCTGTGTGGTACGTCCAGCTGATGACAGCGGAAATGAATCAAGTAAAGGATTAATGAAATCTTTAGAAAAAAAAACACAAACACACACACGCAAAAACCAAGGCTAACCAAACAGGTGACGGGCGACTTACGCCGTGCCGTTGACGACTCCGAAGTTGAGGTCGTCCTCCTTCTTCTCGTTGTAGACGTCGAAACAGCCGGTGATCTCGTCCTGAAAGTCGCGGTGGACCTTGCAGGAGTTGTTCTTTATCTTGATCTGCCGCATCCGGGGGACACCCAGCAGCATGTTCTCGTAGTAGATGAAGGACTGGCCTCTGCTGGCCAGGGGCCGGTCGTTGTACCATTTCGTCCAGTACAGCCCGTCCAGCAAGGGGCCCTGGGCATACTGTCCAAAAGAAAAAAAAGACAAGAAAAGGGTGGGCAGAATCACACGTTTGTGTCAACACTTGGTGACTTGGTGGGTGGCAGGGTATCTCGTCTCACAGATGATTAATGTGTCTCACTGATTTACGCAAGGCATTTTATTTATTTAATCGAGGTGGTGGAGGCAACTCACAAGCCAAAAGTCAGCCATGGTGTCAATGGACTGAAACGTAACACCGCCATCGCCGGCTGTATTCACAAACAGGTCCGTCATGGCTTTGGTGTAATAGTAGGTGCTGGAGCTGGTCATTCCATACGTCACTGAAAGACAACACACTCAAACGTTTGTCATGCGATTGTGGATCCGTATCAGGCTTGGCTCAGGCTCGGCGTTAAAACGTCGCCTCATTCAAATGGGGGCCGAGATAAGGGAAGTCACGCAAGCCCTCATTCAGGTCCTGTTAGGTCGATGTGTTCCTGTTGCAGCAGTCGAACGGGCCGAGATTAGGGGCAGTAATGTGTTTGAAGAGAGCGTGCATTGGTCAGACGCAAAGAGCTTCATCAAACAACGTCATTCTAGCCCGCCCCAGACAAAGAGCCTCAGACCAAAGCTCTTATCAGGGGAAAGCAAGCAAGCAGGGCCTGTGTTCCTTTCAGCTCTGCAGTTCAGCCAGACAATGGCTTTAACTCAATGGGACGATGGGGTGGTTTGTAGTGGTAAGTAGTGGAGGATAAATCAACATTCCAAACAGGTGTACCAAAGTAGCCTAATAACATGCTCGCATGAGGCTCAAACATAAACAGATATAATCATCTCTGCTGAAATATACCCATGGAGCGTGTGTGTATATTTATATATATAATCCATAAATTCAATTTACCTGCCAGGTTACCACAGGAAACCTTTAAAAAGTCTTCAAATGATCTTTCACGTGACTTATTTAATGTGGTCTGCCTCCCTTACCTGTGTTGTTCAGATATCGGGTAAATCTCACCTGTCTGTCATACCATTCCTGGCTCTCCCGCCAGTTTTAAATTTGTTGCAACTGTAGTTAGTGCTTGACCTTTGACCTTTGAATTATTATTTTTTGTTTGTTTGTTTTTTTTTTGCTTCAATTGCATGTCACTTTGAATAATGATATTGGAATTCACGGTCGATTCAATTATCTTATTTATAGGTGCACTTACACAGGCATATATCACTCCCTTAGTGTTGTGTTAGGTGCACTTACACAGGCATATATCACTCCCTTAGTGTTGTGTTACGTAGGTGCACTTACGCAGGCATATATCACTCCCTTAGTGTTGTGTTACGTAGGTGCACTTACACAGGCATATATCACTCCCTTAGTGTTGTGTTACGTAGGTGCACTTACGCAGGCATATATCACTCCCTTAGTGTTGTGTTAGGTGCACTTACACAGGCATATATCACTCCCTTAGTGTTGTGTTAGGTGCACTTACGCAGGCATATATCACTCCCTTAGTGTTGTGTTAGGTGCACTTACACAGGCATATATCACTCCCTTAGTGTTGTGTTAGGTGCACTTACGCAGGCATATATCAAGCAGGAACACCACATAGACCAGTAGCTCCCTTAGCGTCGTGATGACGAACAGCTCTCTGTTGTTGGTGGTGTTTTCAGTCAGTGTTGTTCCCCACAGGCCTGCAGAGAAATACATTATTTGTAATGATCAGTAACCTTATAATAACATCACGTTTCAGATGCATTTTAGAAGTATTTTATCATCGTTTTTGCTCAATGATAAAAAATAAAACATAAACATTCTGAAATTGATCCTCCCTAAGGTATTTAATTGAGACTTAAAATGTACGATGTAGCCAAAGTTTGTGTTACACATTACACTGTTAAAATTAAGGACCAGATTTAGACAAAAAAGTTTGGAACTTTGCCTTTTTCGAAAAAGTCACAAAAGTTTTAGTTCAAGGATGCAGAAGTGTGTCGCCTACCTTTGACAAACGAGCAGCAGCCTTTCTGTTTTTTCACCGGGCTACGGTCAGGGCACTCTGCTTGTCCCGTGAACTGGTGGCCGATGTCCGGCTGGCCCGCGCTGTCGACCGAGCCCGGCCCCTGGAAGTACGGCTGGGGGCTGTAGATGGTGCTGATGACCCTTGGCAGGGGCGGAGGCGTGCCGCAGAAGCCCTGGTTCACCCAGGCGCCGTTTCCCATGCTCCCCAACTCACACTCCACCTGCCCGGTGAGGTGGCTCTCGGCCCGGTTGTTCCGGCACTTCATGGTTCCTCCTGGGATCCTGGAGTCCTCCGGTATGGGAACTCCTTTCGGTGGTCAGTGGTCAAATATAGGGCACAGCCGAGCTGGGCGGTTTTTGTACACCTGCTCGTGGGACGGCGATGACATAAGCGCTGCCGAGGGAGGAGCTGTCTGCCTCTCTCTGGGTACCGTGCAAAATTCACATCCACCATTATAAGACACTAAGGACCACAAGTAACAGTGTTCTGTATGTCTACAGTACATGTATGTACATGTACATTATGCTTTACTCTCTTTTTATCATAGCAAAAAAAAATCTCTATACAGAGAAATGAATTGGGAACATTATAAATAAATGTAAGAAATGGTCTAACAGCAATGTATATTTTTACATTGACAAACGTAGACTGCTTGTGAAATAGACGTTGTTCTCTCACCAGAATAGCAGATCCCCCGTCTCATCTGCATTGCACACTTTTGACTCTTCTGTTCATTGTTTTCTGACATAATAGCTGTCAGAAAGTATTTATTGTGTATGCAAACATTCATGGAGCATATTAATTAGTCTATAGCCATATAGTTGTCATCTAATAACCATCTACCACCAGCCACATAAATCCTGGATTAATACAAACTCTACTACAGGCCAGGAATTGTTTACTTGCCATTAGAATTCTTTTTTTTAATATGGCAAGTATAATTAAGTTAGTTAGTTGTTTTAAGGGCAGGGGTGGAAGGAGTAATCTTTATTACTAGATAGCCAGTGCTCTTAGCAACCTAATCAAATTAATTTTGGGCTAATGAAATGTGTAAAGAGTTGACGATATCAAACAATGCTATCAATAGAATGGGAGGCTATAGATATCTTATGCTAATACAGATAGGGCTTGTGTTGCGCTACGGAAGTTCATGCTTGACTAGCTCTGAACAGAGCAATTATATACAGCCATTAGCCAACAATGGAGTTTAATTTCTGCCCCTCTAAATTCGTGACAGGATCTTGCACTACATGCGTCCTTCATCATCTGTGGCTTGTGCCATGATGGCACATTTTCTAATTTCCAACGATCACTTCTCAATGGCTTGTCATTCCAGTTTATGAAAATATTACTCAAAAAGTAGACGATATATTTTGTAGTGCTCCCCTTAAAACACAACATGGGACAATAGAGATAATACTATATAACTAATTTCACTCAAAACCTGTTATTAGACACCAGCAGCACATTAATATGAAGATTAACATTTTTAAGTGAAGGTCAACACAAAGGTATGGAGTAATGTTTCAAATTTGACAGCTGGTAAAATAGTTGCTTCGATCCACAATAAGAAAACAGATTATTATTTTTTTTTGTAACCCAGTATCAAATTGGCTGTACAAATATAAGTCAATTCTATGTGCTTATGTTTTGGTTGTCAATTGACGTAATAGGGACTTATCTCAGCCCACAGGCAGTCTAGACAATAGGATGTCTTTTTCTCCAGGGTGGCAACCCCAGTATATGGCCTGCCATCAGCTCTACTTCAACAAAGGGACGGTTGTGAAGTAACAGCTCATTGATGACCCTCCATATTTACATACTAAATAAAGACATCACTGGCGTGGCCAGAATGGGACTTTTTATTTATATTTTTTGTAATTAAACCAGCACTGTAACTTTTTCACTGGCGCTGTCATCACAATTATTTATTATTTGCAAT
>OMPB01085995.1:0-10363 GCA_900312615.1 Stylephorus chordatus | reverse complement strand
AAAGGGACAAACCAGCAGGGGGTAGAGGAGAGAGAGAGAGAGAGAGAGAGAGAGAGAGAGGAGACGGATGTCCTGAGAACTAAAGAGGCTGAAGGAACATTCAGATCCGTTAAGTTACTTCGTCAGAAACGCCTGGCAGGACACCACGCAGCTCCCACCGGAGAAACGCCTGGCAGGACACCACGCAGCTCCCACCGGAGAAACGCCTGGCAGGACACCACGCAGCTCCCACCGGAGAAACGCCTGGCAGGACACCACGCAGCTCCCACCGGCGTCTTTAGTTTCCACGGCGCTCTGAACGCTCTCTGACCTCCTCCCGTCTTCCTCTCTCCATCCTCCCGCTCCTTTCTTCTCAACCCACAAACGCGCGCCAACGATCCCGTTAGCGCACTCGAACCCTCTGGACTCGAGTGGATGGGAGAATAATTACATATATTAGCCTTACCTTTTGATGCTTTTTTTACATCAACTCTTTTGTAGGAACAATCACTGTACGGTGATAGCGTTTTTCGCTGTGTGCGCACACACACACACAAAACACACACACACACACACACACATACACAGACACCTTTACCAGTCTCGCCATCATAGCCTAACCACCGGATGGCTCACAATTTAATAACAGTGTTTTAGTAGCTTAGGACTCCACAAAAAAAAACTTTAAAAAAAAATCGACACCATATGTTAATAGCATGAGGTTTATATAACGCATGTTATATTGTTACACTATTGCTTCTATACATCAAGTTCCAAAGTAGCCACTTTCATAAACAAAGGCAACCGTGCAGAGTATATTTAATAATACATGTCTTTTAATTAAATTAATTGACTATGCAGAGCTCATCTTATTAGCAACTTTCTTCCCACAATTATTCGCCAAGCTTTACAGTAGGACAGTGACAAAAGACAAATACAGGAGGAATACGATAAACGGGGACTTCTAATGCATGTCACCTGTGTGAAGAAACGAGACGTGGCCACGCATTTCGTCTTAATGTACCCTTAAAAGTCTTTAACGTCATTCGTTGAAGTTACGTTGACTGACACCCAAGCCTACGCCTGCACACAAACAGCATGCACATGTTTGCAGACCCTTAACTGGAGAGGCCTATTGGGCCTGTGTGTGCCCCTCCTGCGGATGAAGGACCAGCGCCTCGGGGCTGGAGAGGCAGGAGAGGGCCTTCGAGGGGATCTGGTCCTCCCGCAGTGGGTTGTTCTCGAGGTGGAGTGAGGCCAGCCCGGAACCTGAGTTACGGGGGTGGCACAGCTCCCACCTCCTCACCGCTCTGCAAAAATCAGCAGCCACCACACGACCACAACACAACAAAGCACGTTTTGTTAAAAGCAGGGATAGTATGGCCGATCGGGTGAACACGTTTTCGTATTCTCTATTTTTGTACACCCATCAAGAAAGGGGGACAGTGCGCTTGGTAACACCGCGCTGCAGGAAACGTGTATTAGCAATTCTGGGAACATTGCCAACGCAAGCTCTGTGATTGAGTTATTAGTCTGAGATTAGGCTCGCCGAGCCCTAATTGGGACCCTTGTTTTCCATGCATGAAGGAAACAGTGGTTCTTTTATATACAGTGTATTCAGACCCCTTTCACATGTTCTGTTGCAGCCTTATGATAAAATTGTTTAAATGAATTGTTTCCCTCGTCAATCTACAATTAATACCCTATGATGACAAAGTGAAAACAGGATTTTTTTTAGAAATGTTGGCAAATTTAATTTAAAAGGAAAAACTGAAATATCACATTGACATACTAAGTATTCAGATCCTTTACTGTGTACTTAGACGAAGCACCTTCGGCGCCGATTACGGCCTCGAGTCTTCTCGGGTATGACTTTGCACACCTGCTTTGCACACCTGGATTTGGGGATTTTCTGCCATTCTTCTCTGCAGATCCTCTCAAGCGCCGTCAGCTGGGATGGGGGCCGTCGGTGGACAACAGCCATCTTCAGGTCTCTCCAGAGATGTTCGATTCGGTTCCAAGTCAGGGCTCTGGCCGGGGCCACTCAAGAACAGTCACGGCCACCACCACGCTTCACCGTTGGGATGGCAGCGGGCAGGTGATGAGCGGTGCCTGGTTCCCTCCAGACACGACGCTGAGAATTGAGGCCAAATAGTTCGATCTCGGTCTCACAGCCTGAGAGTCCTTTAGGTGTTTATTTTTTGTGCAAACTCCCAACAGGCTTTCCTGCGGCTTTCACTGAGAGGCTTCCGTCCGGCCACTCTGCCATGACCAGATCAGTGATGGTTGTCCTTCTACAAGCTTCTCCCATCTCCACACACTCTTGGTCACCTCTCTTACCACGGCCCGGGCGGCCAGCTCTAGGGAAGAGTCTTGGTTGCTCCAAACTTCTTCCGTTTAAGAATTATAGATGGTCACGTGCTCTTAGGAACCGTCAATGCAGCAGGCATTGTGTTTTGGTAGCCTTCCCCAGACCTGTGCCTTGACACAATCCTGTCTCTGAGCTCTGGCAGGCTGTTCCTTCGACCTCTTGCCTTGGGTTTTGCTCTGATATGCATCGTCAGGTGTGAGACCTCGTATAGACAGGTGAGTGTCTTTCCAAATCATGTCCTATCAATTGAATTGACCACAGGTGGTCCAGTCAAGGTGTAGAAACATCTCAAAGATGATCAAGATCAATTATAAATTAATTAATAAATTAGAAGAAAAATAATTCTAAAATTCTGTTTTTTTTTTTATGGGGTATTGAGTTTAGATTGACGAGGGAAAAAATGAATTGAATTGAATTGAATGAACAATTTTAGCATAAGGCTGCAACATAACAAAATGTGAAAAAAATGAAGGGGTCTGATTACTTTCTGAATGCACTGTGTATGTGTACTGTACTGCTCACCGTGGTTCTGAACAAACTAGTCTCCCTTGAGCGTGTTGACAAATTAAGTTCTGCTGT
Organism: Stylephorus chordatus; assembly: GCA_900312615.1. Taxonomy (NCBI): domain Eukaryota; kingdom Metazoa; phylum Chordata; class Actinopteri; order Stylephoriformes; family Stylephoridae; genus Stylephorus; species Stylephorus chordatus. The sequence continues at coordinate 7,434 of OMPB01085995.1, read as the reverse complement.
GTATTTGAGCTATGTAGGGACATTGTGTCTGTCGGTTACAGTAGTGAGTTCCCTCAATGCCTATTATGTATATAGTAAAAAGTGATAGGTATACAGGTACAATGGCTCATTTCATCACACCAGAAATGGCTAGCATAGTCATACCTGATCTGGTTACTCTCCAGTCTTAAGATCTGCAGGTTTTTAAACTGCCGAATGCTGCGTGGCACCGCCTCCAAGCTGTTGTTGTCAAGTTGAAGCTCGGTGAGCGAGCGGTACGTTCCGACCAGAGAAACGTGCTCAATGCCCTCGTTTCTCAGTGCATTGTGGGAGAGACGGAGGGACTTGAGGCCAGGGCGCAGGTGGCGAAACACAAAGGCAGGAATGTGACTTATCGCGTTGTGTTGGATTGTCAGCTGGAGGAGAGAGCGGGGCAGATTCATTGGTATGCCAACCAGGCGGTTATAAGACAAATCCAATGATTCCAGGGCACTGAGAAAAGAGAGAGAAAAAAAGAAAAAAACATAGAGACCCCAGGTAGGTACCCAGATAAAAAGTGAAGGAAAAAAAAATGAACCGGATCAAAGATCTGTTGTTTAACATGTTTACGGTGCTTTAATTCAGAACAAATGATGACTGCTCTGAACATTTGTGCCATAACACTAACGTTTACACTCTATATGACGGCTGGAGCCTGAGGGGCGCAGGGAGGTATGGAGCACCACGGCAGAGCGAGGCTATAGACTGAAGGAGAACGTAAGTAATAAAGGGCTTGGGTGTGTGGTTATTGCCATGTTAAAATCAGGGTGGTGGTCGTTTGTGTCGATAGGGGCCAAGAAACTGAAACTGTAAGGTTAATTTGTGCATGCTAAAATACAGAATGCAGAATACATTTTTTACGGGAAGGGGGTGTGCGTGTAGGGCTTGTTGGGGGGCTCTGGGGACGTCCATGAGGTTCCAGACAGCTGTTGTAAGTTATGAACACGGCAGGACAGAATGTATATTTCCTGGTCCCCTACCTCTGTATACAGACAACATGCATTGGCAGAGATGAGATCCAGTCCCCCATTTTGGGAACTGAAGCCAATGACCTCACAGGGGAGAAAGTGCAGCCATGAAGTTGGAAGTTAGCGTTGGAGTTATCCAATCGATGCCATCTATGTAGGAGGCGTCTAATTGGCTAGTTGAGCCGCCTCATACTTCTTAATGCACACCTTTGCCCAGAAGCGGTCAAAGGTTTGTGATATAATAAATATTCCAATGTTTAGGTTATATTAGGGGTTTCCTTTATATTTGTTCTTGCAATGTAAATGAAAGATTCAAATATGTTGCAGTATTAATGACCTATTATTATTCCCTTTGTGTGCGTTAAAATGTTACATTATTGCTTCAATAAATGTTGAAATGAGGACATGGAAGAGTAAGCAAAATGGCAGCTTTAACCAGACAACACGCATTGAATATCCTTACGCTTAATAAATATGTGTAATGCATAGGCATGTAAATACTGACGTAAATATGAAGGGGTTGTACATTGGTGATGAATTTGAGCGCTTCATTTATGTCCTCTCATTGTTTTTGTAATTGTACTTGTTTTATGAGGATATGACGATATCTGGAATGAAATTGGACTTTATACCAAAACACATGTGTGCTCGTTTACGAGTAATGTGATTTGAATCAATTATTGTGACAGAGCTTGGCAGAGCTTGTGTGTGTATGTGTGTGTGTGTGTGTGCGTGCGTGCGTGCGTGTGTGTGCACGTGTAGGCCTTTGTGTATACAGATGAAGTTCATCCAGCTGTAAGTTTTGCCCTTAAGGGGAGGCAGCTGATCTTGACTTTCACTGCAACGTGTGAATTGTTGTGCGGTCATGTAACACACACGTACCTGGACACATGCACGCCCACAACGTTTGTTTGTTGTGCGGTACAGGATCTGCATAATCTAAGACGCTACGTTTTGTTACACCAGCACTCACACACTCACAGCAGACAGGTTAGGACATAGAGACAGATCGATTCGTACAGATAGACGGAACAGGGGGTGCAAATATGGCAGAGTTTCTATAATCACAGAACCATATTGCAATCTAACAGAGATAATACGCATTTGCGCATTTGTCCGTCGATGCCAGGCTAGGTTGGACTGGTCGTATGGCATAATATGTGATGGCTCTGTGCGTCATGGGCCTTGTTCGTTCTTGCCTTTCAACGCTGTCTGCTGGTCAACTGTGTTGTTAGTGTGTTCGCATTAAGGTTAAGCTGTAAATGTCCCTACTTTGTCCAACATTACGCTCCTCTCAAGCTCCTGGCTAATAGATTGTGAGCTTGTGTCTGTCAAATAGCTCATAGGCCAAATAAAGGCACAATGCACACTGTAGGCAATATTAATGTTTCACGGGCATTATCTATTGTCTTTCAAACTTTATTCAGATACTAGGTTACATCAATGTCTCTATTTGTCTTATATAATGTTTTTTTCCTCCTCCAGTCTATCTTTTCCTGAAGCTCCTTGTGTGCTTTGCAAGGAGACACTGGATTCCACTTCTGCGACAGGTAATGGTAACTCTGCGATCTGGACATTTAAAGAAACGGCTGCGTTTATAACCTCAAGTGCGCCCTCTTGTGACCGGTAAAGGAATTACAGGGCCTGTCTTGAAAAGCATAGGCCACGGACAGACAAACGGACAGAACTGGGAAGGAAACTTACGTGAGTTTTCTCCAGGCTTGGCTAGCAATAGTGTGATCTTGCAACTGGTTATGACTCAGGTCCAGCGCTTTTAAATGGACACATCCGCTCAGAACATTTTCTGTTACTTCCTCAATGAGGTTGTTACTGATGACCAGGCCCTGTAGAAAAGGGGAAAACAAAGAGATGGGAGGCAGCAACAACGTGTGGACGTTTCCAAACGAGGTTTTCAGGGTTGAATATCTGCCTGACCTGTAAGGAGGTGGGCAGACCCTGGGGAATGGAGCGGAAACGGTTTCCATCCAAACGCAACTCCTCGACCCTCTCGAGTGCCTTGAACGCTAAAGGCGACACGGCGCCCTCGTGGAGTAAATTCTCCCCCAGCTCGAGAGACAATAGGTTCACCAAACCTAGACGTGAAAGTTGAAATGTGAAATGTTCAACAGCAAGCATTTGGCTGTAACTCAGAAAGGCATACGAATGCAGAAGAAGTCTGTCTCTATTTGTTTTTTCTCTCAGTTGTTTCTTTATTTCACTCACAACACACACACACACACACACACACACACACACACACACACACACACACACACACACACACACAAACTGAAGTCATGTTTTGGACCACGCACATGCACCTTTAATTATTCACTCTATGGGTGGTCTTTCTGAAACCTGGCTTACAGTCCGTACAGCAGTGGGGAGTGGCTCTCTTCCAAAACAATTAGTAGGGGGCATTTTCAGATGTTAGTTGGCAGGAGATACAACCAACTCTCCACCTACAGTATCATTAACTTTAACCCTGAACAATAAACCAAGAGCACCCTAGAGTTCACTAAAGTTTGTTTGCTAGTTTAGGTTAGCAAGAGTTTCCAAAAGGATGTCTCCGAACCTGTAGTTTCTCCGGTAACCAAGGGTAAATCCTAATAAGACATTAGACAACCCCAATGAGTGGTTCCTCTGTCTTAAGCAAAGAAAAGAACACAGTAGAGCTAGGCTGCATGGCAGAATAAAACAAATAAAAAAATTAAAAAAATACACACATATCTTTGTTGAGAAGTAGTTTGTGAGATACCACAACAAGCTAGTAGAAGCCAGTAAGGCACACACTCTCTTCTCTCCACTTCCTATTGTTGGAGTTGTTCAAGTAAAATAATGTAGCATATTCCTGACCCAAACTAACTGAAAATAGAGACAGCTTTTGTCAATCATCTCTCATTCGGCTGCATTACACGAGATCCTTGCAGAATGTGTAATTGCGCTCTCTCTTTTTGAGTTAATTGCGTATCAGATGCTGCCATTTGAGACTAAAAACCAATATTGCCTTGTGAGAGTGTGTAAAATGAAGCTGTATCCTACGTCAGCCAATGTCCAGCCATATACTGATACTATGAAAGGCTGAAAAACTATATTTGGAAACCATACAAAGTGTTTGTGTAACAAGAGTGCGTTTTATGTCTCCACCTATGTTTTGCTGCAGTGTTCTTATTTAAGGTGTATTTTTTCCTTCTTCTAGGGCAATAAATACTCATCCTATTCTTACTCAAATAATTAAAAAAAAGCTTCAGTCCGGTGATTGCTTATTTCCAAGTTTGACATATTTTGACATCCATAATGGCACGCCAGCATGGAGGAAAAGCCCTGCTGTGTTCCTATTGGCAGCTTACGGGAATAGATTTATGACTGTCTTAAAAACCCACTACCATGCTCTTTGTAAGAAATAAAGAAATAAATACATAGATCCATGCTTCTGTTGCCCTACTGCATTCAGTGAGTTAATGTTTTACCAAGGCATTCTCCATCTACTCGCACACCGTGTGCAGCAGATACATTCAGTGATAACAAGTGGACCTCTAATGCTGAGTCACTAAGGTGATTTCTTTACTAGATAGCAGTTGGTTCTTCTGAAAGTGTGGCGATATGTTTTCACACCATTGCTCGATGTTGAATGAGATAGTGCTGTTATTTATTTAACTCTCACTTGTCGCTGAATTTGAATCTTTTCAAAGAAATAAATGGTAAAATATTAACATTTCTTCCTTTCTTTCTTTCTTTCTAACCTTTATTTATTCTCGAAAAAGACCATTGAGGACAATTTTCAATGATGTTAGAGTACAGTAGAGTAGGCCTACATACATATAAAATAATACAGGAAGACAGAGTCAATAATCCTAAAACTTAACAGAAGAGGCAGTAGCATCGGGCGTAACCGACAGACCCCAGGATTCCTTTGTTGACATCAACACTGCCAATTTTCCCATGCCGACGGGGGTCACAGGGAGAGTTAACAACACAAGACGGAGAAGGCCTCCATTAGAGGAATGAACGGTGCTTGTCCCGGGCTATGGAGTAGATTTTACACACACAATAAAACAAAAAAAGAAAAAAAAACTGTCATTTTGACCCCAGGGTGACTGTTTGATTAGCAACTGGTTTCACAATGATGCTTCCATTTGCTGTGAATGGATAATAACAGATTGGACTACTGCTGGGAATATTGAAGGCTTGTAACCAGACAGGTAATATTCCCGACACTGTGATAATGGCTGTAGAGGGAACGGGCTGTTGGGTTTAGTCAGACACCTACTGTGAGGATAGTTATTTTATTCTTCTGCCAGATATCCAATATATCGCCTCGGTGGTGTCGATTGCAAACATCTCCTCGTCTCTGCGTTCCCTCTACTCACCTCCCACATCCAGAAGGAACAATTTCAATGCAATTTTCAAAAGTCACATTAAAATCCAATGCTATTTTACTTGACTAGTTCAGTTTACTTGCTTTTTACACAATGTAAATCATTATATAAATAATTTAAATTGTAGTTATTTCTTTGCTTAGAAATGATGTCTTTGGTTTCAGAAAATATCTTGTTGATTTTTAACAGAATCACGTCTTGGCTCTGTAGTTCAGTTTTAGGGAGAGAGCTGTACTTTTTTTACGGTTATTGATTTCACTGTCATGGTAACTAAATAAAAACAAATTAAAACAAGCCAAAGAATGGGGTCACCAACTCATATCGGACCACGCATGCTATAGGTTTCCACCAAACCAATCAAAATATGGACAACCTAATAGACTGAAATACAAACTGGACAAATACAGGTTTTTAAATGTTATTCAACATGGAAGATATTCTGTTCTTTGTTTTTTTATTTGGCAAGTTATTGGGCTACATTTTTACTTTTATTTTGAAATGACAAAGTCACACAAAAAATTGACTTCAGCAAGCTCGTAGTTTTGGTCATACACAGCAAGCCATAAATGATATCATGCAATGTCCTGTTATTAGCTTTGATCTAAGTGAAACAAGGTTGCTTAAATACATTTGATATTTCAATCATGAAAAAAGACAGTAAAAGCCTGGTCACATTATGACCTCATTATGACCTTATACCCTCTCTCCCAATGAGGATGGGATCCCATGCGCCATTCACAAAAACGATTCAAACTGTGTTTGACCCCAGTACTTCTCGCAGGGGAGTCTTTTGATAGCAGACGGAGCAGCAGAGCTGGGCAGAGAGTGAGTTTGACGTGGGGATGGATTACGGGGGCGGGCTATACAAGATAAAGTCGTGTAGCTAGAATGTGCTGTCTGCACCTACGACTGTCTTCTTTTTTCTTTCCTACCACGTACACCTCTGCAGTCTTCATTCTCCAAGAGGAGGGGATACAGGGCTGCCACGTTTTTTTGTACTCTGACAAGGAGAGTCCTAACTTTTCGCTACCAAATGCTGAAAATAAATAAATAAATACATTTAATAAAGTCCATCGTATTTAGATTGTTGGTAATTAGGTATCATTTTGCATAAAGGCTAAGGTTTGTGCAGTGAAACAGGATGACAGGAAACACCGTAACTAACTATGGAGTTGGTTCTTGCTTTGTCAATAACTAATAGAGGCGAAACAAAAACATTAAAGTCCCAGTGAAACGGAAGTTTGAGATAATCTAAATTCAGTAGTTTTACGTATTTCCGACTGATACAGGCTATAGGGGCGGGACATAACTTTTAGAGGAATTTGATTGGAATGTTGACAAGTTGACATTAGATCCTCCTCTCCACTCTCTGCTCTGTCCTGGTTCAGCTCCTACTTGACGGAGCGCACCTTTCAGGTTACTTGGAATGGATCCTTGTCGAACCCGTCCATTTGACACAGGGGTTCCACAAGGATCGGTCCTTGGACCGCTTCTTTTCTCCTTGCACACTAGAGCACTAGGCTCGGTGATCACATCTCATGGCTTCTCTTATCACTGTTATGCTGATGACACTCAACTTTTTCTCTCCTTTCCTCCCTCTGACTCACAGGTTACTAGCCGCATCTCAAACTGCCTGGCAGACATCATCACATGGATGACAGCACAGCACCTGAAGCTCAACCTCGACAAGACAGAGCTTCTCTTCATACCTGGGAAAGACTGCCCTCACATGGATCTACTGGTCAACATAGAGGGCACCACGGTATCTCCTTCACCGATGGTGAGGAGCCTCGGTGACCATGGACAACCAACTGGGCGGCACGACCAACATCGCCACTGTAGCCAAATCATGTCAATTTGCGCTCTACAACATCCGCAGGATCCGGCCCTTCCTCACTAGGGATGTGACACAGCTCTTGGTTCAGGCTCTGGTCATCTCCCGCCTGGATTACTGCAACTCGCTGCTGGCTGGACTGCCTGCCTCTGCAATCAAGCCTTTCAACCTACCGAAGTTCATCCATGTAACCCCCCTCTTCTGTGACCTGCACTGGCTCCCTGTAGTAGCTCGC
>OMPB01085994.1:0-10869 GCA_900312615.1 Stylephorus chordatus | reverse complement strand
GTTCATCTGGTTCATGGTTCATCTGGTTCTGAGTGCTGGGATAACGTGGTTCATCAGGTTAACGTGGTTCTGAGTCCACGCTGGGATAACCTTCATCAGGTTCTGAGTCCACGCTGGGATAACCTTCATCAGGTTAACGTGGTTCTGAGTCCACGCTGGGATAACCTTCATCAGGTTCTGAGTGCTGGGATACCCTTCATCAGGTTCTGAGTGCTGGGATAACCTTCATCAGGTTAACGTGGTTCTGAGTCCACGCTGGGATAACGTTCGTCAGGTTAATGTGGTTCTGAGTCCACGCTGGGATAACCTTCATCAGGTTCTGAGTGCTGGGATAACCTTCATCAGGTTCTGAGTCCACGCTGGGATAATCTTCATCAGGTTCTGAGTGCTGGGATACCCTTCATCAGGTTCTGAGTGCTGGGATAACCTTCATCAGGTTAACGTGGTTCTGAGTCCACGCTGGGATAACGTTCGTCAGGTTAATGTGGTTCTGAGTCCACGCTGGGATAACGTTCATCAGGTTCCACGCCAGCTCGAGTGCAAGCTGTCATCAAAGCAAATGGGGGACGTACCAAATACTAAGAAATGCATCGTCTTCAAATATTCAAAATGTTTTGCTCATTATACAATTTCTAATGGAAAATATCATTAAATTCGAAAAGAATGCAAAATAGAAGCATTTGCATTAGTGGTCTCATATTCAAACGAGTTTTTAATGCAGAAAGGCACTAAAATCCTATTAGAGAAGATTGCAAAGATCACCGTAAGTCGCTTTGGACAAAAGCGTCTGCTAAATGCCCTAAATGTAAATCAAGGTCTTGTTTTAATTCATCCTTCCTAACATTAGTATCTCTCATCATCACTCATCATTGTGAATAAACATCTGCTTGTGTGTCTGTGTGCCTCCCAGGTTGCGAGGTAGAGATTCTTGGCAAGAGGCCATCTTTCTGTGAAGAGTACGTCTACAATCCCTCAGAAAAACAGCTGATGGACTCCATTGAGAAATCTCTGGACTCATTGCGGTAAAAGTGCTTATCTGTCTCTGCTGTCCCTGAGGTCCACCTGCATTCAGTTCATTTATACAGTGCTTTGATTCAAGTGATGTTAAGTGAAGTCAACTCAAGTTTATTTATTGTTTCTCTTGCCATTTGTCACAATTACAGCCTACATTCAAATGAGATTTGAGATTGAACATCCACTAACCTCTTAACATTAACGGATTGCACTGGGATGGCAAGGTGTCGTGTGGACAGAGATATTCTATTTGCAAAATAACAATACAAGATGAGGCATTAAACAGAGCACATTGTGCCTCATGCAAGAACCGTTAGTACGAACAAATTTGTTTGTAAATCGTTTTTTTACGCGTAATTTAGGAGAATTTACGGATTCACCAATTTTGTTGTATTTTGAATTTTCTCTTACGTACGAACACAATTTATTTTATTTTCATATCGAACATATTCTTTATTGACTGTACAACATGCCATTATCAACACTCTCCCATTCGTTGGCTTTAGAGGTTCCACTGCTGACGCCATTTTGATGCTATTTTCATGAATGAACACTTAGCCTTATATGGTATTATTGGGGCGTTAATTATGCTAATTTACAATTCTCATGAACGCGCGCTCATTTACACACAGGTGGCATTCACCATTTAGACAAGGCGTAAATTACGTTTAGGATCGTTTTTTGCATCTGGCGTGGCATACGCATATAACTCATCGTACTAAAAAAAGTAAGAGAAATTTACGTCAACATTTACGGAAATGTTCTTGCATGAGGCCCATTGTTACACTTACCAAGGGAACATAGTGGTAGATTTGGAACTGCCAGCATCCAAACACAGGCACTAATAGGGTAATTACTGTTCTTGCCTGAATTTGTCCAGCCCCTAACCGTCAGGGTTGTCTCCTTGAAGAGGAGAAATTTAAGTTCTGGACTATTATTTATTATGGTTATAGTTTGGACTTATTATTATTATTATTATTATTATTATTATTTTGTATTTGTCTTTGTTTCCCTGTGTTGTCTGTTAGGTTGTGGTTGTTTTTTCATGTTTTCTTTTGGTTCAATTGATTCCTTAATCGTCTGCCCCGCCCTGATTTGTTCCTGTATTTAAACCTGTTCCCTTCGTGTATTCCTTGTCGGGTCGTTGTCAACTGTTTGTCTATTCATCGTCAATTCATTTCTAACTATCCTTCTGAGTCTACTCGTGTTCCTGTTCCCTTGCCTGCCGTTCCAATTTTATGTTTTTGTATTATCAGGTTAGTTCAGTTTTAATGTTTGATTTGATTGTGTTGCGCTTGGATTATCGCATTAGTTATTTCAGTTTATCCTCTTGCCCCCTCAACCATTCTGCCTGCTAACCTGCCCTGTCTGTTTTCCTTGCCTGCCTGCCCTGTTTTGGAGTTTTGCCACAGTACCCTGTGATTATCTTTATGTTTAGTTTTCATTATATCGTGCATTTGGGTCCTTCCGCTTCCATCAGACGTGACACTAACAGTCCAACCAAGTCACTGTAATTTGTCTGTTTAAGCATTTTACCAATTAATGACCCTAGGCTTTAAACGTATGCCGAACCAAGAACATCTCTATGGGTAGCATTGGCTTTGCTAATGCTAATGTAAAGGCAATACAACCATTGACCATACCATCATGTCAAGTAGGCAAGATTGGGCTAGATCCTGCATACACCCTTCAATACCCTTTGGCCTGGTGGAGAGTTGGCTGGTGTTCAGTGTGGATATGCAGAGATACAGCCTTGCTAGTGGGCAGCAGGCAATGCTTCCAGTGGACCTTTGCTTTGTATTGTGTAAGATCGGCCCACATCTGTGTGTGTTGAAGGTGTGTTATTGATGATAATGAAAGAAAATGCAATGTACTATCTTAATAAAATGTTACTTTGGGTTGAGGGTCATTCCGAGGTGGTCAGGAGGTGTGGGGTACTGGTGTGAACTGGGAGTACTGGTACTGGTGTGAACTGGGGGTACTGGTACTGGTGTGAACTGGGGGTACTGGTACTGGTGTGAACTGACAAACCGAGTCATCAGTGTCTTACAAAAAAAGATCATCCCACCACAGATTATCAACAGCGTAGTCCTATGATCAATGTTGGTAGGCATTGTGCCAGGGCATAGGCTTTACATTAGCTTTAGATTAAAATCATTATTATTATTATTATTATTATTATTATTAAGATCAGAGATTTAGGTTAAAAGAAAGACCACAAATCTAAAATAGATGTCAGCTCATGTCCCCTAAAACCACAAAATCATGTTTGTCATAGTTTTGGGATTCCACAGAACACATTAGAGTTATTTTTGTACCTTCAGTATGACAGCGTTGAGGAGTGCCCCCCCTGTGTTCAAGTCCTACAGGATCCAAACACATTCCTATGTTTGGTTCCACCCTAATGTCCTGTTTTACTTGGAAATGCTGTGTGTTATAAATAAATGTCAGCCTGTGTGTGTGTGTGTGTGTGTGTGTGTGTGTGTGTACTCTCAGGTCAGGCAATGCAGACATGGCGGCCATATATTATGAGAAGATTGATGTGGAAGGCCACCATTTTGGGCCAGACTCGCACCAAGTTAAGGTTGCAGTACGAGAACTGGACACTGCCATGCAGGCACTCAACAAAAAGATCAAGGTTATTAACATACAGTAGGCTACTCTATTCTGCTATTATGGAAAGCTACAATGTCTCATAGATTCCTACAATACAAATGTATATATATAACAAAAAATGCCCAGAATGGATTGCAGCCAAGATTATCTTTGTAATTATGTCAAAATGATTCCATCTAGTGCCTTCACACAATTAACAGTTTGTACATCTGTGGGGTTTCAGAGCTTGTTATATTAACAATAACTAAAACAATAATGTCAACCATCTCTTAAAAACATAGAGCGCCAGTTTCGCAGACATGGATTAAGCCTAGTCCTGGACTAAATTGTACTTTCAATGAACAATCTCTATTCAAAATTACATTTAGTCCAGGACTAGGCTTAATCTAGGTCTGCGAAACCGGCTCATAGACTATTTAATGATCTATTTTTCTAGATAGTACTTTTATAGCAAGTTATGCATTGCTATGACAGTTGTGAAAATGTGATGGGGGCGGGGATGTTGGCTTTGTGCTAAAAGGAAAAGGGGAACGTTTGAAGGCGGTCCGGTCCGCTAGTGAAAAAACAGGTAGTGCTTTTCATCATGACCACCTTGACTATAGCCAGATGTTTGATGCATAAACGGTAGTGCTTTTAATGACCACCTTGACTTTAGCCAGATGTTTGATACATAAACGGTAGTGCTTTTTAGCCAGATGTTTGATACATAAACGGTAGTGCCCATCTTGACTTTAGATGTTTGATGCATGCAGGAGAAGAACATGGCAGACAAGCTGAACGTCATGCTGTTCTCAGACCACGGCATGACCAAGATCCAGTGGATGAAGAAGGTGATAGAGCTGGACAAATATATCAGCACATCAGACCTTGTCAAAATGATGGACAGAGGGCCTGTGGTCAGCCTCTGGCCCAAACACAACAAGTTCCAAGAGGTGAGAGATTCTTTTTGGGCTCTGTAAATAATTCATTCATTCATTCCGTCTGTCTGTCTATCTGTCTGTCTGTCTGTGTGTCTCTCTGTCTGTCTGTGTGTGTGTGTCTGTCTGTCTGTGTGTCTGTCTCTTGTCCTATCCATGCGTCACATTAAGGCGAAGACAAAAGGAGTCCCTATTTGGGAATTGTGAAGGATGCAGACACAAGGTGAATGGTTGAACAGCATTTCCAGCTGCATTTATTAAGACAGCTCACACATGCACAAGCGCATACCAAAATAATATTATCTATAAATAAAAATAAATGAAACTAAAAGTCTGTGATTAAGTAACATCAAATCCGCACAGCGTCCTCCTGGCCTGCCTGCCGCTTCCATGTCCATGTGCGTCTCTCTTTGGGTCCAGCCACTATTCTTATATACTGTAGGCAGGTGAGAGAGAGTTCATCATTAATTATGGCTGATTTCTCTCACCTGCCTTCAGCATCTGACCTCGTTGGCGACGCCCCCTCCACAGGAATATAATTTTATTATAGAAAATACCTTCTCCTGCTTTTTGTACTGTACCAACCAAAAGACAACAACAACTGCAACTGTTTTTCTCTTTTAGAATCAGCTTTTATTCTCTAACAAAACCCAAAGGACAACCATCACTATCATTTGCATCTGACTGTGACAAGATTCCCCACTGCTCTGACAGCTCGACCATCATTCATTCATCCGTTTCATTTGCAACACAGCCATACCTCGACGTGGTATCATCCCAACTCTTCACATTCTGAGGCCCTAGTTGTCTGTATGCTGACACATAGGGTTGCAGGTTACGTCACATGGTTTTGGCTCATCCATTTTCAAGCAGGGGAAAAAAGGCAGCCTGGTCAAAAACCTTCTCATATTACAGCTAAAAGTACACTAAAATATGTTTCTGAAAACATTTGAGGCAAGAAATAGGCAATAACATGATCTTGAAACATTTTTATGAAAAATGTCGTCGTTTATGGGCAAAATTGGCTCTAAACTGGTCCAAATTGAAAAGTATGAATGTGTAACAGGCCAACATCAATATCTTGAACACATTTGCTGCCAAATTCCACTTAAAAAAAGTTTGACTGATTTTACACAGATTGGCTTTAAAATGGTCTAAGGCCCTGATAGAGGCCTGGAGGCTTGGAGAACATCGTAGGACAACAGTGAAGACATCATTGGAAAGGTCTTGACCTAGAGAGAAATAGGCAATGTAGTAACAGAATCTTGATTCATATTTGATCAGCACTGCCTAGTTTGACAGTTTGATCCTTTGTGAGTTTTGTCCCTCCAGTGCAATGCACTGGACTCAATTTTCACAAGGTTGAGATTGTGTCGTGTTTATGCAATATTTTAAGACATTTCAGGCATTAAAATAACATTTCTAGTGAGACATTTGCATAATCTTTGTTCAGTGAATGTATACGATCTTTAGTATGTTAGTTATTACGAAGATTCTTTCAGGTTTCTATCGTTGCTATGGACGCTGCTATCGCTGTCGCCCACGTAGCTTCCACCCGGAAGTATTTTACTCACTTACCGTGTCCTTGATAACTCAGCATTAATGTTGTGGGTGTCAGTTTTAATTATTTCCCCTTCGATTTTGCAACACGAGCGATCAGTGCACTTCGTTTGGAAGCCACATTATATGTAAACAAATTATAAACCACATTAACACTTTATGGCGTTCTGTTTTGAAACGGTTGGTGCTAGATTGAATGGACTGGAGGGACCTGTCGTGAGATTTGTACACTAACCTTAATCTAAACCTAACCTTAACCTGACCTTAACCCTCACCCTAACTTTAACCCTAACCTTAACCCTAACCCTAACCTTAACCCTAACCCTAACCCTAACCTTAACCCTAACTACACTAGCAAGAGTTTACTGGCAAATCGTCCCTCCTATCCATCCAATCTAGCACCAACCATTTTGCTTAATCCATTCTGCCATTGAACACCATTGCCATTGAAACTGCCATTGACCCCCTTTCAGTTGGAAACATATTTTAGTGTACTGTTTAGCTGTAATATGAGAATGTTTTTGACCAGACCACCATTTTTTTTCCTGCTTGAAAACGGGCGAGCCAAAAGGATGTGACGTAACCTTCATACAGTGTCCAGATGGCTGCATAGAATAGTAACCCTATGCGTCAGCATAGCGATGCCAAAGGGCTATCTAGAGTCGCCGAGGGTGTTACCATAGTGACGACGAGGGCCTCTGCCCAAGCGTCAAAATTTGACGAGTTGGGATGGAGAACAGGCTGCATACGCAATACTGTAAGAGCAGACTAGTGTGTATGATGCTATAGGCTACATGTAGACCAGACTAGTGTGTATGATGCTATAGGCTACATGTAGACCAGACTAGTGTGTATGATGCTATAGGCTACATGTAGACCAGACTAGTGTGTATGATGCTATAGGCTACATGTAGACCAGACTAGTGTGATGATGCTATAGGCTACATGTAGACCAGACTAGTGTGATGCTATAGGCTACATGTAGGCAATGAGAGATGTAATAATTGTCCCTTCACTGTTCCCATGATTCTTTAGACTTGTGTGGTATTATTTGTTTGTAATTTATGTCGCCTAGGGCTAATACGATTTTTTCTGAGACTTTTAGCTAGATATAGAGTTTGTTTCTTCATGGTCTTCTTGCAAACATATTCACTGTGTGTATTTTAGGTGTACTCCGCACTGACACACATATTTGCTGTGTGTATTTCAGGTGTACTCCGCACTGACACAAGTCACTAACATGCGTGTTTATGAAAGACGGGACATTCCAGAGCGGTTTCACTACAGGGGAGGAAAGTTTGTTGCCCCATTGACACTGGTGGCTGACCCAGGGTGGTTCATCGCTGAGGTGAGAAACGCACGCACGCACGCACACACACACGCACACACACACACACACACTTCCAATGAGTAATGAGGAAAACAATTCTGTGAATTATCTACCCCAACAATCAATGTTTTACAGAAGGTTGGATAACAGCTATAAAATCATACACTGTATTATCTATCCGCATGATCTGTTTATCTCTGCTACATACCTCATTGAAATGATTATTCCAATTCCAAGCCGCTGCCTGTACAGTATAACCACATGCAGAAGAGCGCTGTGGGAGATCACATTCCAATGTGTGTTAACAAGACTGTATTTTACACGTTATCATCCCACTGGCCGTCATTATGAAGCACTCACCACTTTTGTGACTTTATTTGGTATGAAGGAATCAACCTGGGTTTTTCTGTCTGTTAGTGGGATAACATCCTGCTAGTAACCTAGTTGATAGCCATTCAAATCGCCTTAAACGTACAGTACATTCTGTACCACACTTAATTGGTTTCAAAGGAATTCTTTATGCATCTGGTCATGTTAACTGAACGTCTAATCGCCACGGGAAAAACACTCCTTCAAGCGGTATCATTTTGCTAAAGTTGGTATGGTCACCCCGCCCCCATCTGTATCTAATTATGGGAGGGGGCTACGTAACGCAATACAAACACACAGATAAGCTAACACGTATAAACTTAACAAAAAGTCTGGTTGTATTTTCCTTCTGTAACCAAAGTCTTAACTGTTTTAGGAAACTGTTTTGACTTTCATTTAAATAGTGTACAATGGTTAGAGACTGGATTACCTTAACATACGTGCTGGATAAGCTGTATCTGCTATGGGAAAACGATTGTCATGGAAAAATCTGGCCCCACAACGTATACTTGAACAGATGAACTTAAGGCAGTGGGTTAACAAAGGAAACTACCCAGATTCTGGCAGTTGTTGTCACTGTCGTTCTGGCCACTGAAGGCTTTAAATTCCACCCCATATTCAAACATCCTTAAAAGGAATGGAAGATGGTTGGAGCATGCTAACCCCGTCCATAAACAGAGCCCCAACCACACTCAGCTGATGCTTTATTATCTACTCTGATTTTATAATTATGGTCCCAGCTCTCATGAAACACACTTTCACAGGCCAGCAGCCACCAATGCTTTCCCCCTAACATATGGCCCTGGACCAATAATGGAAAGCTGCAGATCAACATTCTCATCCCATTTGCTCTCTTTCTTCCTCTCTCTGTTAAACACAAAGACACAGACTAACATCTCTAGTAATTACACCTAAGAATTATCTGTACTTTCTTTCTTTTTTCTTATCTGTTTTCCAGAACAAGGCCAATCTGCCATACTGGAAAAACGAGACCGGGATAGCGTCAGGATGGCAGAACGGTTGGCACGGTTATGACAACGAATTTATTGACATGAGGGCTTTCTTCCTAGCAACAGGACCAGGTAAGCGACCTATACCCTACCATGATAAGCTTCCAATGTGGACTAATGCTCGCAGATATGATTCAATGTGAGCAGAAGGTGGTGATGTTCTAGATGGGTTCTAGAAGTTGAGTTGAGTAGGGAACAGAACCCTGGCATGTACATAAAGACAGTTGGTTAATGACCACACAAAGACAATATCAGCACCTTTTTAATCTACTCATTTAGATAAGGGGGTGTTTTTGACTAAGAAGTCTGCTACATTGATGGACTCCCGTTGTCTGTCTAACCACCTCATTCTGCTATGTAATCACTGGCCAAAGACAAAACCCCAGACCAGTTGAAATGTGGTGCCCGTGGGTCTGTTGGGCCCTAAGCATGATGCAGAATGCAGAAATGACTTACAAAATGAAAAAGTAGAAAGGTACATTTGTCAGGAAAGAGCAATAATCATAAAAATAATATCTCTCAGTTAGAGCTAGTATAATTCAATAGAGTTAAGGGCTGGCCCCACAGGATCAGATAAAGATAACGATAAAGATAAATAAATATCATTCTGTATTCATCTGGACAGCAGCGTCCCCACTGCCAACGATAACGATAAAGATATCCAGAACGATACAGATAAAAATGTTCAGATCAAACCCAGAGCGATATTCTCCAATGATAAAATTTGTTTTACCAATCAGAATGCATTCGATTTAGCCTTGTGGTGGATATACACACACAGGACACTTATTAAGTAGGCCTACTGTTATTCACGGCGACCTTGCCACTGTTTACAATAGTTTGTTCCTCTTACCAGAGGCAGTATTACCGAAAAGCTGCGTTCGCCAAATGTCTAACGCTTTTCGCCGCTTCCGTGTCTTTGTGCGGGTTCTCGTTTGGGTCTGGTCACTTCTTATATAGGTAGGTGAGAGAGAGAGAGTTATAATTAATTATAGTTGAATACTCTCGCCTGCATTCGACATCGGGTCCCATTGGCGACGCCCCCTACACAACCATAGAACTAGAATACATGTATTCCAGTTCTATGTAGTCAACGATTTATCTGATTCAGTGGGGACGCTCGCCAACGATAAATCTTTATCGTTATCTTTATCTGATCCTGTGGGGCCAGCCCTTAATCGTGGCTCGGTTGAATGCACTTGATGATGTGGAAATATGCGTTCCGTATTTTGGTCTGCTAGCGTCTGTGTAACGCTTACCAGTTCAGTTTTCCAATATATAAAAAAATGAAAATATTACATTTAATTCAACTTTCTAAAAACATTTTTTTTTGTTCATCCGATCCAAGGAATAATTTAGTCGTGGAATTCTTCAGTTTAGACCACTTGTTGCTCATCTAGACCACTGAACTGAATACCTACAGTAATTTATGAACGTTTGTTGTCTTTGAGTCTATATATAGATATAGATATTTATCTATATATACATTATACATAGAAACTCCCTTTGAATGCTCTGATTAAGACGTGACCATGTGATCGCAGTTCGTAGAAGCACTTTAATCTGGTGCATGCACAGAATGATAAACGATAAATGAAAACAGAATCATTTAGCCGTTTACACGCTGGTCCTTCGAAAAGATTATTGACTGAGATTATTGTCCGTTTATCGAAATATGCTCCGGACATCATTCATATCGGATATTCCAAGTTGCGTATTTACGTGACAGTGTATAATTGGAAAGATCGCCTTATTCCGAATAATAATCAAAAGATCAGTGTGCATGTAAACAACCGAGCGTTCTAGAACATAAGGTAGGTTCCTGGAACATACAGTCTCCCGAACATATCTGGTAGGTTCTAGAATATGCCAGACGTTCACACAGAGGGTTCATGAGTACAAGGTTCTAGAATACACACACACACACACACACACACACACACACACACATACACACACACACACACACACACACACACACACACACACACACACATTTGAGTATATGCAATGACCCCATGCACAATTGACATAAATACAAACGAGTCTTAAG
>OMPB01085988.1:0-17073 GCA_900312615.1 Stylephorus chordatus | reverse complement strand
ACACTTCCCAAACCACAATATTACTGTGGCTATTTCCCCCCGTACCACTGAGTGCTACTTAGGACAGAAGGAGTTGGAGAGTTGGAGACCGTTTGAGTTTCAAAGGAAAGCTATTCTGTTAGCTGATGACGTGATAATAGCTGATGACGTGATAATAGCTGATGACGTGATAATAGCTGATGACGTGATAATAGCTGATGATGTGATAATAGCTGATGACGTGATCATGCAACAGCGCTGTGGATAAGCCAGTTCTCCTGTGTTGTGCCAAGTCTGACGTGTGATGGTTGTTAGTGATGTATAGCCTTATTTATAGACATGTCTTGCTGCTGAAACAAATGATTGTATTTTGTTGAATGTATTATGACTCTCAGAACAAGAAGCAATGCCAACGGTCCATTTCTTATCCATGTTTCACGTTAACGCAATGATCAAAATATCACCTATTTAATAAATGTTATTTGGAAAGTTCATTATAACTCAAATGGCTCTCGGTCCAAATAAATGTGCTTTCTGAGCAAACATAAAGAAAATATTTCATAGACGCATGTTGTTGAATATTTCATTTGTCAAGGTCTCTTGCAATGAGTTGCTATGTCAGAGTAATAAATGAAGCTGTTGGTCTGAATTCTTGCTTTATTTCATAATTACATACAATTAACATAATAAAAATAAAATTGATGCAGAATATAATGCAACACATAATAAAAACATTATTTAATTATTACAATATTAATGTAAATACCCCCTTGATCTCTTTCTGATTATTCTCTATCTCTGATTGATTATATTAAATATATTAATATTTTCAATTTTGTTTTTGCTCTATTCTTCAAAAATCCTTTTCAGACTCCACATATCACAAAGGTTTTGCAGAAAAAAGGATCTACTATAGGTAACTACATACATCAGGATAAGCCAATCAAAAGGTTTGTAAAACTGGTGACAATATACAATATATACCGTTTTCATAACTTCACCGAAGGTTTGCCCTGGGGGGACTAACGTATCCAATTAATTTTAAAGAACGCTGAGTTCATCCAATCAGCTGGAGCAGGAAAAAGAGGAGGTATCCAACCTACCCAAGAGACATCAATTGTCACGTCGGGACGGGTGTGAAAATGGTGCACAGGCACACATTGAGGTAGGAAAAATATTAGCTCGACAAATACAAAATAACTGCCTTTATTGCGTGACAATCTCTGACAAATTCATGATGCCAGAGTTCCTTGGGAGGGAGAACCAATAACACAACCATGAGATGTTTGCAATGTGTAAAAACCATGGCAAAACGCACCACCCATTTATGGTATAGATGGTATATCTATACCATAAACCACGACTCACTGTGGTTATTAAAGGAGATCTATTATGCTGATCCGTGTTTTAGTACATACAAACAATGTTATAATGTTGGATATCAAATGCAAACCTCACCAAAGTTACAAAACATGAGCTATAGTGTTTCTGCCATAATCCTGCAACGTGGTTTCCTGCCTCTCTGAACGGCTCGTGGCGAGATCTCCGCGAGATGTGCACAAAACCTGACGTCAGGTTGAAGCGTCCAATTGGGACAAATCCTCCTTCAGCGTTGGACCTGCCCCCGTAAGCCTCCACTGAGCTGGCCAATCAGAGTCACGTGGGAGGGTCCAGCAGCCAAGATCTTGCATTACAGCCAGAGGCTGAAAATGGGCTCGCTGAGGATATTTGTGAACGCCGGTATGTCATAACTATGGGGTTTTTGAGCTGAAAATCATCTCGGTAGGTGTTCAAAACTCACTTAATGATAGGTAAAACTGGGTATAATAGATCTCCTTTAAAAGATCCCATGGCACTTATCGCAAAGAGTAGGGGGTTCCCTGGTGTCCTGGCAAAATTCCCAACCTGGCTTTCTCCATCTGGCCACCTAATCATCCCCCAGTGTAATCCCCCTCCACCTTACACTGATGTGTAGCGGGCGTTCTGGCGCAAAAATGGCTGCCGTGCATCACCCAGTTGGGTGCTACACATTGGTGGTGGTTGAGGTGGAATTCCCCCCTTCACTGTGAAGCACTTTGGGTGTCTTATAAATGTAATGCATTATAAACGGTGGTATAAAATATTGGCATACTTACTAACAATGTAAATTGCTCTCTTTTTCACTGTAACTCAGAAGGGAGGAGTTAAGCCTCAGCGTGTCTTCAAGGTTGTGTTTCTTGGGAACTCAGGAGTGGGGAAGTCTTCCTTCATCTGTCACTGCTGCACCGGACACTTTTCCAGCGGTATAGTGTCCACCGTTGGTAAGCAGCCTTAATGATGTGACCATCAATGGATTTCTCATTATGTCTGATGTGCTTAAATATACCGTGTGACACAGTGGACTCCCTGTTCTAGGTATAGACTATCAGATGAAAAATCTAACCCTGGGTTCCACCAATCTGGTCCTCCAGCTCTGGGACACTGCAGGACAGGAGAGGTTGGTGGGGGTGAGGGGGGGGGGACACACACATCCAAATGTTGTCTGGTGATTTGTGTTGCCGTGCTCACCTAGCGATGCCTTTCAGGTTCCGCAGCATCACCCGGCAGTATTATCGCAAGGCCGACGGAATCCTCTGCGTGTACGACGTCACCAACGGCAGTTCCTTCATGGCTGTCAGGGAGTGGATGGACACAGTGCAGGTGAGTGGGGAGAGAGGCCGCTTTGGCTATTCTGTGACTTACAAAACAAAATGTTATTGAACCATCTTCATTGTCAATATCATTTTTTATACCATATTTGGCCACCATAACAAAAGAGGATTTTATTTGTAGTTCATTTGAATTCTTAGATCATTTTAGATGGAAATGCTCGACACATTTAGGGGTATTTTGCTCCGGGATCCTTATCTGACGCTTATCTTTAGGAACTTCTTCTAACGTACAATCTCCTTCTTCCAGGAGAGGAGGGGTGAAGGCGCAGTACTGATGCTTCTGGGAAACAAGGTGGACATGGCGGATCTACGGGGGAGGGCAGTGACCACCGCAGAGGGCCAGAGACTCGCACAGGTAAGAAGAACTCTTAAATCACAGCCGGCTGGAAAATCCACTCCAGGAAAATAAAACCAAGTGACTCAAGGCAGCTACTGTGGTCTTTACAGCAGCACGGGGCCGTGTTCTATGAATGCAGTGCCAAGAGTGGATACAACATAGATGCGCTAATGTATGAGCTGGCTAGGTACAGTATTCTTTTTGTTGTGGTTTGTTTTAGTCATGAATGAATGCCCTCCTGGATATTTCAATTTCATTAACTGTAACTATCCGTGTGAAGGTTAAAGATATAGTGAAAGTGAACTTTGAAGTAAAAATTCCCAAGATCTTACATGGAAAGTAAACATTGTTACCATTCCAGTTTGGATAGAACTGAAAGGTAACCAGTAATTAATTTTCCCCCTCTTACTTTAGGTTGTTAGTGGCTCAGGAAGAACGACAACGTAAAGACACACTAACGCTGACTGAAAACACTACGAAAAACAGCTGCTGTAAATAGCCATTATAGAACTCCCTGTTAAAAGACTATTTATGAATATATGTACTTGAGGTACTAAAGGACTCGTGGTGAACTATTCAAAGAAGGATCCACATTCTTAAAAGGATGTGGTTGAATGTACACCAACTCTGACCCTGATTGTGTGTGTGTGTGTGTGTGTGTGTGTGTGTGTGTGTGCGTGCGTGCGTGCGTGCGTGCGTGTGTTTATGTGTCTTTATGTACGTATTTGTGTATGTATCTACTTTAATTTATATTGCCTTTACTGCTGTTACAAAGTAAACGACTACTTTCCCACAAGGTGCCTTTGTGTTCATTAATAAATGTTTGCAGATTCCCGTGCAGAAAGGCTGTGCATATAAACTATAAATCATGTGCCAAAGCTGCCACCTGGAGGCAGCCATGAACTCTTTATATCTTGTGCTGTGGCTAAATGATCCGCTCTGCCAGAAGAAAAAACAGACGCGCAGACCCCAGTCCACTCGGGCCAGCACTTCAACAAGGCACTTGCACTGTTCCGCGTAACCTTGAAAGACAGCAGCCCATAGGTTCTTGGATTACCAGGGAATTGGAAGACTGGAAGACTCTTGTCTCACAAACCCACATCCCTTAGGCTGTGTTACATCTTAAAGCAGGTAGGAGCCGCTCACTAGCGGCAAAGAGAAATCACCTTTTTCCATTGGCACAATGTTCTAAAAATAACACTGTGGATATTAGTTGTAGAGAAAAAAATGAAAAGAAGAGGGTTTGTCTTGACGTTGAGTGCAGCATACACAATACTTATTTAGACAGACTATTTCTTTGATAAGATTTGATATCTTAATATTCTTTCATTGTTTGTGAATTAACCTCGATTGATTGATTGCTACTTTAAAATGTAACACCAGTATGTCTCGTAGTAAATGGTCCCACTTTATAGTGACCATTTAAAGTGGTCACAGTCTGGTCAAGAGAAATTGGATGATCATGTCAAGTTCTGTCAGAATGTAAGAAAAACAGGTTATGTTACTGGAACAGAAGACTCACTGTCTCCTGCTCGACATCTGAGACAAGTATTTTACCAACATTTTTATTTTATTAGTAGGAACTCTTTGGTCTGTATGCCAATGTGTATATTTAGGATTGTAGCACATTTTCTTTTCAAGTGCCTGTTGAATATTTGTAATGGTAATATTAATTTAAGTATCAAATAATTTAAATTTGAAGATACATCCCTATAAATGAATTTAAAAAACAAGCAAACACATACCCACATAAAATGGCATTTATAACTGATAGAGATGGGTAATTATTTTCTAACCTTGTCTTCGTTTTGGTGGTGACACCAATGTGACCACGCTACATGACATATGCAATCCCTATCTCAACTGTAAAGTGACAGCAGTGTTAGAAGATGTGCTATGCTACAAGACTGTGCATTCCTTCTGGATTCATTTACATTTAGGACATTTAGCAGACGCTTTTGTCCAACGCGACTTACAAAAAGTACATTTGCAGAAGGAAATGAGCAACAACAATATCTCCCTGTATGGCATAGCAATATTTCAATAGAGCTAGACTCAAATGATACTAACAGACAAGATGCTGAGCACTTGTCGATGCAAGGTAGCCTTTAAACATACATATATACTAGAGTATGTTGCAACACAATCCTAATTGCTGATATAATTACTAGGACATGCAAGAGCCAAGACATAACCAACTGTTTAGACATCGGCACTCTTTTCCTTGGTCTGTATTTTGTGATTCTTCCTTCCATTTCTGAGCTCACTATAGGGTGTGACAAGTTTGTTGTTTGCAATTTTACAATGTAAAAAAAAAATGTGTATTTGTCTTTTTCAGAATGGAAGCACGGGGAGAGAAAACAAACACGTGTGGCACGATATGTCTGAAATATCTTCTCTTTATATTTAATGTTGTTTTCTGGGTAAGTTCATAATGCAAGAGGCTGCACTCATTTGATATCAGGAATTCAGTTAACACTGAAGGAAATAAAGACAGACGTTTCTGTTGATCAGTGAACACCCTCGATAGCTTTTTCTAATTGAAACAATTATAATCTGCTTCACTCAAACAAATGAACTCATCCATTACCATCTAGATATGGCTAGTGTTACATTATGTACTGTATGTAGACCTTATTTACCATGTTAGTCAAAGACAGTCCATAGCAACGCTTAGGGCTGTTAACTATATATTAGATATATTGTTTTACCATCAGTGTTATAATGCAGAATGCACAGACTGCAGACTTGAGCAGGTAACGTTGTGTACTATCAGCTGGCAGGTGGGGCTGTTTTGGCAGTCGGAGTATGGACTGTGGTGGCGAAGAGCGATTACATCAGTTTACTCGACTCCTGGTTTTACTCAACGTCGGCATACATTCTTATTGTCGCTGGCGCTGTCGTGGTCCTAACAGGGGCGATCGGATGCTGCGCCACTCTGAAGGAGATGAGGAGCCTTCTGATTGTGGTACGGAGTATCATTCATATCTGTACAGACAATGCAACACCTATAGGCCTACAACAGGAAACAGAATCGAACGTTATCTTCTGTTACAGGTCAGAACTTTGGTTTATCTTTTGGTTCATGTTAAAATAAGACAAGTCAAACAAATGTTGGAATAAACCCATTTTCTAAAATCAACAAAACACACTCCTATTTATATACACACAATCTTGTTTGCGTGCATATGTATTAAAAGTTCATCTTGGGTGACCTTTATAATCCTTGTTGATCTTGCAACCTGAGCTATGCTCTCTCGTCTGCATGAGTGAAGCGCTGCACCTCACCTCGTCAGAAATACACGACTGTGTCAGATACAACGGACTAGCAATGCAGAGTGTGTCTTTAAGAGTTCACATTTAGCCATTGACTCATGCTAGAGGCACGGGCGGCATCATGCTCGCCTGCTCGGACCTAATGCTGTGGAGGGAATAGAAAAAAAGAATATAGAATAGAAAAACACACACAAGTGAAAGACACTTCCTTACATTACAGCAGTACAAATGATTGGGTAATAGATTGAGGTTCTTTTGTGGCTGATGTTCTGATGTTTCCACATATTGAATGACACATGGTATAAGTATACTGATTGATTCATACATCATGTGTTATCCATCTCCTCTATTTCTCTCAGTATTTCATCCTATTATTGTGTGTTTTCCTGCTGGAAGTCATTGCTGGTGTGCTGGCCTACATCAACTACCAACAGGTGCAACACGAATGAACACAATTAAGTTTGAGTTTGTAGATTCAATATGGGTTTAGTAGATCTATATTAGTCACATTTCTAACCCTTTTTACCACAATAAATAACAACTGTAACTGCACTCTGCCATTTGTTTAAAGTGATTTAAACAACATTTACCTTCATTGTCACCTGACCCTTTTCTGTTACAATAATAACAACCAATAACATAACATAATAAACCAATAACATAATAAGTGTTCTTGCATGTGTGTGCACGTTCTGTCTTTTTCCTGTATTGTTTTCCATTCTTTTACACCTCTTTTTCTTCCCTGCTTCTTGCTCCAGTGTTTCCCTTACTGCCACGAGGTAATCGCCCTCCACTTGTCTTCCATCTGTTCATGTTAGTTTATTTGTATTATATGCTTTACCCGACTTAAATAATATTACTATTTTGTTTATTTAAAAATGATGTTAGGAATGTTAAGGTCAGAGGGGCCATGTGACCATTGGCGCCATATTTCCTCATATTCCTAGCGTAATGTTGTCACTGAGCAGTGAGCAGTACTAGTGGAGTGTTACAGCAGTGGAAAGAAACTTGACCATGTGCTATATTTATGAATAGGGAGAGTGTCTAAAAGAAACATGTCAATGCAGTTGACTAATCTCTTTACCAGCCATCGCTCAACTCCTGCTGTGCTGCTGTATTGCAGCTGCATCAGGAACTCGGCCAGAACCTAAAGGCCACCATGCAGCAGAAGTACCAGCAACCAGGGGAGGAAAGCATCACACAGGCTGTGGACAAGTTTCAGCAGGAGGTATCGTAGGTGGCAGAGACTGCCGTAAAAAACTCCCAAAATAAACATAAAAGATGCGTGTAGGTTTGCATGTATATGTGACATCATATTTTGAAAAATATATTTTCTTTGTGAACTATAACGCTGCTGCAGCAGTAGTTTACACTGCAGCCTCACAATGAGAGATGCAAGGTTTGAACCCTGGTTTTATACTTATCTTACGGACAGGCTATTTTGTCAGTCTTGCTGACTTGGTCTCAGACAAACATGAGATATTCTCTGGTATTCCTCAGGGCTCCATACTTGGTCCTTTATTATTCTCTCTTTACATGCTGCCACTGGGAGAAATTATTTATTTGAATTTTGAATTTGAATTTTTATGCTGATGATACTCAATTATATTTATCTGTAGTGCCAAATGACCCCAATGCTCTCAATCCCTTGATGAACTGCCTGTCTAGCATTAAACTCTGGATGAGTGAGAACCTTCTCAAATTAAATGAAGAGAAGAGAGAAGTTCTCATAATTGGTTCCAGTGTCCAGAGAGACATAATATCAAGTAGACTGGGTAATCTGGCTGTACAGAATAAGACTGCTGTAAAAAATCTAGGTGTTGTTCTCGATTCTGAGTTGAATTTTAATACACACATTAACAATGTCACTAAGGTCACTAAGGTTCTTCCATCTTAGAAATATTGCAAGAATTAGAGCTTACCTCGCATTGGAGGATGCAAAAAAGCTGATTCATGCTTTTGTTTTCTCCTAACTCGACTACCGCAACGCTCTTTTGTCTGACCCGCCAAAGAAAACTACTGACAGACTACAACTTGTTTAGAATGCGGCAGCAAGAGTTTTAACAAAAACTAACATGAGAGAACATATTACTCCAATTTTAGCATCATTGCGCTGGCTCCCGGTAACCTTTAGGATTGATTGTAAAATTATTTACTTGTTTTTAAGGCACACAATTGTCTAGCACCTTCCTACCTCACTGATCGCCTGTCCAAATATGTTCCAAACCGTCCCCTTAGGTCGTCCAGTGCTGACCTGCTCCATGTGCCAAAAATGAATTTCAAAAGACATGGTGAAACAGCCTTCTGGTGAAACAGGCTTCTGCTTTTATGGTCTGACGGTTTGGAACAAACCTCCATTGCATATAAGACAGGCAACGACTGTAGATAGTTTTAAAAAACAGCTCAAGACCCATTTTTTATTTCAGCGTTGTTTTATTATTTATTTTATTTTTTACTACTTGCACTACGCGCCCTTCCTGTTTTATTGCTCCTACTCGATCACGTTTTATCTTAATGTTGTTTTATGTTGTTGCCTTTATTGCTATTTAATTTTTTCTTAATTTTTTCTTACTCATCTGGTACGGTAGTGTCATACTCATACTCTGCTACACTACTCGACACTAGGATCAGTGCCTTTGGCCGAGAACTGGTCCCCAGTTGGATATATAGCGTAAGATAGTGAATGGACTGACCCTTAGGGGTGAACTGACCCTTAGATATTTTTGGAAAGAGAGTTTATTGGTCACAGGTGCATCTTTGCCTCATTTTCTGTCATCTCTTCTGCCCTCTGTGCTGCCGTGTCTCAGTTTGAGTGTTGCGGCAGTAACAGCTCCATAGACTGGTCAGACAGTGTTTGGATCAGAGAAACAGGCAAGGACTGGAAGGTACCTGACAGCTGCTGCAAAACACCCACTGAATACTGTGGCCACAGCGACCACCCATCCAACATCTACAAGCTAGAGGTATGCGTCTTTGACCGCTTGGCCTAATTATAGTTTTGGGGTGTTATTTTAACATTCTAATGTTCTCCTCAGGGCGGCTGCATCGATAAATTAGAGGAATTCACACTGAGTCAGCTGCATATCCTTGGTTCAGTGGGCAGTGGTATTGCCTTACTTCAGGTAAACCCCCATAATTATTAAAAATGAATGTTGCCAGTTGCCTTTGTGCTCATTGGATTATACAGTACTTGCAGACTTGGTTAACACATATTTTATTTATTTTCAGCTGCTGGGGATGATGTTCACCTGCTGCCTTTATCGAAATCTGAATGAAGAGTCATATTAAATTAGATTTTTGTTTTTTAGATAATGCAGACTAGAAAAATGTTTTATAGGCCTATGTATTCAATTAAAATATTATTTACGGTTATATGTAACGTAACAAAGTTGTGAAGCTATCTAACTAAATGTATTGGTTGATATGTAAAGTACTAATTCTGCTGGACAGTAATGCTTTGTTCAGTATTAGCCTACATTGCATGTGACCTTTATTTTTTTTTTCCTTAAAGCTGCAGTAGGTAAGATTTGGGTGCGAACAGAATCTGGGCTTAAGAATAAAGATTTTGAATGTCTACAGTGGTGAAAAACACACCCCCTCCTCTTCTATATAAAAACACACCCCCTCCTCTTCGATTCGACGTTGCTGTGCCCAGTCTGCACAGCTGAGTCTGCCTCTCGGGGACGCGCACCACCATTTTGATAGGCAGGTAACCCCGCCTCCTGGCTGAGAGCTGCCCTCATTGGATGTTGGCTACCGGGAGCGGTGAAAAACCAAAGTCCCTGAAAATCTGTCCTGGGACAGTCACAGATATCGGAATTTTTCCCAGAGTAATTGGTTTATTCCTCTCTGTCGAAATGCGAAGACAATTTCACCAAATATTACCAAAAGAATCTTACATACTGCAGCTTTAATCTCAAATATATCTTTGCATCCACAATGATGGACAGATGATGGCCAAATGACCTCTTGGAATGGCAATGAAATGTGTTAATCAATTTATATAATTCTGTATCTTTTATTATAAAAAGTTGCATTGTCAAAAAAAAGAAGAAGGTGTTAAGCAGTGTTAACTCAAAGCATGTATATTTATTTGTGTTTACGTTTGAGCTTTTATTTTGAAAGATGTTAGCGGATGTTATTGTCTGTTGACACGATTTCCCTTCCGGATTTTGATCATTACATTAACAGAGAAGTCCCCGGATTTATTATAATGAAATAACATTTTACATTGTTATTGAAAAATAAAACAAATGAAATGTCTTCTAAACCTACGTGCTTAATAGTGGCCAGTGCCGTTCCTCAAGGTAGGTTAGCATATCGGCGGCTAGTTTCAGTAGCCAGATAACTAGAAACCATTCATGTGACTATTGTTTGTGTAATCATAATCCAACATTACAGAGGCTTCCCTCTCAGTGAAACTCCCTGAATAAATAAAGGTTAAAAAACAACAGCTGAATTATTTCCCAGCCATCTGCAGCTTGTAGTCTAAGCATTTAAACGTAATTGCTCTTCCTTGTGTATTACACTTATTATAAGGTCGTGTATTTAATTATAAAATCAGTTTGTAAACAATTTGTCTTTTTTTGCGCCTTGTACACCTTTTCCACGTTACTTTCACTTATTTAGGTGTCGCGGCAAAGTCGTTCCACCAAGCCTTCAGTCTCTGCAGTTCTGTGTTCAACCTCCAGATGGCGACACCAGGGGTGAGACTCTTTAACTGACGTTTCAAAATGCAGTTTTTGTGCAATGGTTTATCTCATGTTGTTTTGACATTATAGGGGAAGCCTATTGATTTTGTCGGGATTGATGAAAGCACTGCTAGATGGGTGCAGGACTTTAGTGTGAAAAGCTATGCAACCCCAGCCAAACTGGAATCTATAGACGGTAACACCTTTCAACCCATGTTTGCATTATATTCTTTTGTTTTGCGTTCAGTGTATTCTGCCCAGTTCAAGGCCATGTCAAAAATAATTAATCCTAGGAGCCCGGTATCAAGCGCTTCTCATCCCAGATTGTCCCGGTGCTCTAATTGACCTGGCACACAGTGGCTCTCTGCACCGTATCCTAACACACTTCATCTCTCAGCAAAGTGAGTGTGTTCCTCATTTGAAATGCAGTGATCAGTCCTCTTAAAAAAACAACATTGTGTTATACTGAACGAGTGGTGTTGTCCGTCCGTGTAGAGCCTGTGTGTGCAGTAGGACAAGGTGTCTCTGCTTTATGCTGTGCGACCGAGGGCCAAAAGTGGATCTTCAGCGGCTACAGTTTAACCGGGGTTGGTGTTGGATCATAATTGTTTGAGGGGGTTTTGTCCATGTTCATTCATGCAACTACGGTGTTTTACTTGATGTAGTACAACAGTAAAGAGTTGTTTATGCTTGAAGCCATCAGTGTTTGAGCTGGTGCGGACCCTGGGCTTTGCCAACCTGCCCTTGATAGTAGAAGACTTTGTAAAAGACAGTGGTGGATCATATACAGGTGAGCTGACCTCCATTTTGAATGTTAAGTTTTGTTGATAAAGTTGGATAAATTTATCCGCTGTTCAGAATATACATATTTAATTGTTCTGTATTCATCTCGATTTTCAGCGAGTCAAGAGGATGCCATGCATGTTGTCATAGACAGACACTTAGTAACTGGTCAAAACATCCAGTCAACCTTGGTTGCTGTGAATAATCTAATCCTGCTCTGTACTGCCAGTAGATCAACAACAGAAAAGCTTTAGGCATGGCCTTCATTTTAGTTTACAAATATGCTGTATGCTGCATACAAATGTTTTATTTACTGACAAAATAAAAAGTCATTTGACATTCATTTGGATGCCAAGAGCGAGGGACATCTTAAATGTAATTAAAGAGAAACCGGTGCAAGATGCTTCGCTACCAAACAAAATAAAAATACAAAAGCTTCTGAGGACTACCGTATTTGTTCAAAAGTTTTCCAATGTCTTTGACTTCTGTCGATAAAAGGTTAGGGGAAGAACTGTATGAGTGTCACACATTATGTAAAACTTTCATTTATTTCTTCGCAATGATGTCTGTAGAGTCAAAAAGAAAATAAAAGCACTTAACATCAGAAGTCTCAGATTTGCTGCATGTTTGTTTCATGTGCTATGGTATGGACACCCTGCCAACCCCGAGGTCAACTGCAGTACAAGTTGAGTATTAACTAAAATCTGTTGATAGTTGCTTCCAGTAATCGGTTGAATCACAAGCAGAAAATACCGTGTTTCAAATTTCCAAAAGGGGGTTTGGAAATTCATCTGCAGATGCCCTAAAGGTCCACACTTTGTCCTTTTTTCATTTTATAGAAGATCATAAAAATAATCCAGTCCTTGTCCTAATTCCCACATGGAAATTCCTGTGCCGAGTTCTGTAGCTAAAGACATCCTCAGTGAGAGTGACTGGAATAGAAATGAAAAGAAAATGTTATTTCACCAACACTTTACAAAAGAAGCCCAGTTGTTCAAGCCATTTAGAAGTGTCATTCATGTTGTCATGTCAGCTAAATAAAGAAGAAGAAAAATGCAGGGTCCTTACCTTTAGTGTTGGGTAGTACATTTTACTCTTAACACCATTATTCCTAGGAAGAAAAGGGAAAGTGGTGAATGTTGTTGATGTTTAAAATTGTTCCATCGATTATAAACGGTACTCATTCACTACCTCTTGTAATTCAAATAATGCTCTCCGGCCTCATTGTCCCAGAGCAGCTTTGGCCTCAGCTCCCGCAAAAGTTCTATGTACCTGTTGTAGTGAATTCAACATGCATGCTAGTGAGAACTGCCGAAACCAAAATATAATCAAACTATTAAAACGTATTCAAAACATAACACATTTGACACAGTTTGGCATCAGTTATCATGTCTTACCTCGCACCCAGGATTGGCTCTGCTCCCTGGCTCGAGAAATCCATTCCGTACAAGTTTAGCCCAAGTAAGATTTTTTTTCTCCACTGATTGCTAGTAGGTGACAACTGGAGAACACACTCTTTAATCCATGGCAACGGGGAACTTGGGCCCGGTCTTGAAAAGAAAAGTAAATAGGTTTTTAAGGTTGTACTAAAAACACTTTTTTTTTGTTTTTATTATATAACAACATACACAGACTGCACCCACCTTCCACCACTGGAGTAGTCGTATGTCATTAAGCTGAATCCACTCACAACTGGAGCCAACTGCTCAAACTCCTCTCTACCAAACATCCCAGGCTGAGCCATACTGTAATGGGTGAGTTTCATTCACGCCAGAAAAGTTAGGGGAAGAAAATACTTTAAGCATTTTGTGTCATTTGCATTGAGTGAAATTCACATTTCAGTTACCTTGTAACAGCAGGTGGAATGACCAGGAAACAGTCCAATTTTTTATCCTTCAGTGTCTCGCATATGTGTTTCACCATGTGGACCAGCTCCCTGCATTAAACAGAAAAAACAAGGGTTGAGTTAGTAGGACCCGCACTAAAACCAGCTCTAAATGTGGCAGCAAAGCAGTGGGAAACATTGTTTGGATTAACTCACTTTCTTTTGTTCCCTCCCAGTTGACTCCACAGCTCCAATGAAAAACCATCAAAGCCCTCCGTCTATCAATGTCAGCGCTCAATTAGATCCATGCAGGGGATGCACATTATGCAGAAGCTGTTGAATGCCCATTGATCGCCCATTGCATTGCCTAAATCATACGTTACCTTTGCAACATCCACTAGCTCACTTCCCAGCTCTTCGATTTCATCTTCACTATCGAGAACAGTCATGTAGTCCTGATACGACCAGCCATCAAATAATAGTCGAGGAACTGAGAGAAAAGGAGGATTGAGGAGATATGACTCCTAGATTTAAAAAGGCTGAACAATCTCAGACCAGGATCATCTTAAAAAAGTAAAAACAAACTAACAAAAAAAAAAGCTATTAATTGATTTGAAGTGACCCCTGGAGAAAGACTTAACTCACCCATCCTGATTTTTCTGTTAGACTTCCTCACATCTTTGACCCAGCCTACATGGAAGAATACATATAGAATAGTAATGCTTTCAATGAACACAATTACTACCAGCTGACATTTGAGCAGGAAAACAGTACAGACAGTACAGATAATGGTCATTTTAATGTTCTTTATGTATTGGAATGTGCTTGTTATACCTGGATCATGATCGTGGAGTCCAGTGACGTCAAAGCTTCCCTGTCCTCGTCTGCGTACCTGAAGCCACACTGGAGACACTGAAGTGAGTTTTGAACCAAAGATTTTGGCTATGTCATAGCCATGGGCATTCCACTGTGGAGACAAACATAACAAAACACAACAGAAATGTATATAGTATAGTGATCATTAACTATAGTAGCCATTAACTGATAAGACCATATCAAATATTTAATAACAAAAACACACCAAACATCCAATTACTACTGACTTGATTTCAGACCTACAGGGGTGATGTATCCAAGCACTTGTCCTTGGAATGTCCGAACTTTAACATGAGAACTGTATCTCTTTTCCTCTCTTACAATATCTCGCCATTGTGGGTCAGACACAACTAGACCCCTTTCCAGCACAGACAAGTCTGTAAGGGACGTCTGTTGGTAAGAATGGAGATTTTGGGTTAAATATCATTGTAGTTTTATAGCTATGCAAACACACACACACACACACACACGTATTGATAAAAGGCGGAAAACATACTTTCAGGACATAAATGAACCAGCTACTTACGTTAGGCTCAATTTTTTGCGACTTCTTTGCATCTGTTTTTGAAAGTGTAGAGCTAACCACCAACCAAGACGAGATGGTGAATAATAGAAACAACATTGATTTAGTTTCCATTTAGAGACAAATTAATTTCAAAGAAATCAATAAACTGGGATAGTTCAGTCCTGTAGAAAGCTTTCTTCCTGGTCGCAGCAGACGTGTGATTGATACTCCACCAAACCAGAAACGATCATGAAAATGTAAAATAAAAGGTTAAAACACTTGTGGAAATATAAATGCTGAACCATGTGCTGTTATATGAGTTATTAATATTAGCTAGATCTATTTTAACGACATGATGACAAGCTGCTTGAAGGAAAGTGCAGGTATCTCGTTGTAAATGTTTTCAAAATAAAGGTTCAGTAAAAGCGCAGAAAGCAGAACCTCAGCAGGTTAGTGACGTAGGCGTGTCACGTGTGCGATACCACAACTTTGGTTTAGATCTGATACCAAGTCAATTCAGGGCCTGATATCGAAACTTTTTACTTATTAAAATTTAAAAAAAATAAAAATAAAAGTTTATTTATTTATTTTTAAATATTTTTAGTGGGCTAGCTGAAAGCGAGCCCAGTCTTGATATTGTCAATATTATTATTATTCTTTATTTATTTATTTTTCTCGATTTCTCGATCTTTCACACACACAAAAAAAGACAAAGTATCGCAGTATCGATATTGTCGGCTCGATCTGCAGTGCACACCCCTGCAGATAGATGGCAGCGTGGTTTTCTTCTGGTACCAGGACTACATGTGTGGCAAATGAAAGAAGATAAGCATG
This sequence comes from Stylephorus chordatus, assembly GCA_900312615.1. NCBI lineage: Eukaryota > Metazoa > Chordata > Actinopteri > Stylephoriformes > Stylephoridae > Stylephorus > Stylephorus chordatus. Next base: position 1,277 of record OMPB01085988.1, on the reverse strand, counting down.
TAGTTACTGTAGGTAGCTATTTACAGGTGTTAATTTAGTTGAAATTATGTTATTCTTAATGTATATATAAATTCGCGATACTCCACTTTAATTCCTTCGATCTATATTTAATAATATGTGAGTATTCATGAAGTTATCGTTATGCTGCTTAGGTGCTACTGCTAACCTTAGGTGCTACTGCTAACCTTAGGTGCTACTGCTAACCAAGCTCAATGTTTGACAGATCCTAATAACTCAGCTACTTGCTTATAAGCTCCAATGGAGGGTCTCGTTGTGTCACGTCTCTATTAGATTAGGCTACTTCTGAGTAGGGTGCTTTTCTGAGTAGGGTGCCCTTCTGAGTACAAGTGCAAAATGGAAATTGAACAATTTGTGACCAAGACACTTGAGCTATTACTGGAGGAGAGAGAGGCTGAAATACAAGAGACCAGGTATGTGAATTAAGATTAGAATGTCATGAAAATATAAAAACATATTATTTACCTATTATAAACCCAACCCATATTAAATGGCAGGTGTTAGTGAATCCTTCCTTTCTTTCAGGATATGGCAGGAGAATAGCTCTTTGAAGGATCTTCAAAGCAAAGGAGTGTGCCTGCTAAAGTTGCAAATAGGCAGTCAGTCAACGGGCCTGTATGGCCGGACACTAGTCGTTTTGGAACCACGGAAACACGTTGGCCTCCCTGTTCTTCCAAGTAACAGCTTTGGACCTGGTAAGATACTTGAGTAACCTATCTAATAATCCATAACCTAACCTCACCCTTTTGTCAAATGTAAAAAAAACAAAAAAAAAACTGCTGACGTCTGTTGCAGGGGACATAGTGGGGTTGTATGGCGCTTCTGGGTGCACTGCAGCCTCTCAGCTTGGTACAGGGATCGTTACCAAGGCCAGCCAAGCATCTATTACTGTGGCCTTTGAGGACTGCCACGATGATTTCATTGTAGAAGCAGATTCACTCTACAACCTGTTGAAGTTGGCAAACGACGTCACCTACAAGAGAATGAAGCGGTGTGGCTTTTAAACTGATCGTTCAATTGAATATAAGTAACAAAAGTGAAGTTCTGGAAACCTAGTGAAACTTTATTTTCACCGTGTTGTGTTCTTTTTTTGTTGTTGCAGTGCATTAAATGCTTTGAATGGATACGGCAATGGACCAGCTTCCAATCTGATAAATGTTCTTTTTGGATATTCTGAACCTGGTTCCCACTCTCTGCCAAGTAAGAACCAGAAAAATAAACCATCCATGAACAACGTCTCTGATTATTATTTCAGATAA
>OMPB01085980.1:0-10635 GCA_900312615.1 Stylephorus chordatus | reverse complement strand
CGCCGTTTTGCTCTTGGTAGTTGCGGAGCCGCTCGATGAGGTCATTCTTGGTGCCGGATACAGTCAAACCGCGTAGTTTAAGTTCCTGTTTTAACTCGGCAACCTAGAGCAAGAGACATTAAGTTAAGAATACAAATAGTAAAGACAGCATAACGATAAGCACTGATTTATATACAACAAAGGGAAGAATTGTCTATGTAGGTTGAGTAAACTTAAAGAAAGTACGAGCTAAAACATGTGAAATGCATCCCAGACCCAGTGTTCCAGCACATGGCTTTTTTCCCTTTAACAAGGGAAGCAGGGAAAAATATATTTCGTGAACTTGCTTTGAATTCATCCAGGTTGGCCGGTAAAGTGCTGGGCTTGGCTCCTCCCAATGGGGTTTGGCTCTGACGGTTGGGCCCACTCTGATTGGAGGGGGCCACAGTGGTCGACGTGGGAACGCTACGGGAAGGGGAGGGGCCTGGTTTAGTCGAAGGGGTCGGCTCCGCCGGTGGTCTGAGGAGAGGTAGAAATTGACCGGTGAATATTTTTTCCCATCAGAGGGGGTGTGCAAGAATTACGGTCAGGTGGTATGGTAACAGGGGTTTGTAGTCCTAATTTGGTGGGGCAGGTAGGATGGTCTGGTAGTTGTAGTTTTTAGACTTACTTGGGCGGGGCAGGTAGGATGGTCTGGTAGTTGTAGTTTTTACACTTACTTGGGCGGGGCAGGTAGGATGGTCTGGTAGTTTTTACAGTTACTTGGGCGGGGCAGGTAGGATGGTCTGGTAGTTTTTAGACTTACTTGGGCGGGGCAGGTAGGATGGTCTGGTAGTTTTTAGACTTACTTGGGCGGGGCAGGTAGGATGGTCTGGTAGTTGTAGTGCTGCTGCTGTTGGTTGAGTATCTGCAGCTGGAGAAAGAGCTGCTGCTGCTGCAGGATCTTGGCGTAGGAGGAGTCCAGCTGCGGAGGGGGCTCCTTGTCCGCCTTCTGGTCCGGAGGGATGTACTGGTGGTACTTCAGCTTCTTCACCTGCCACAGGAGCAGCCGATCAGAGAGGAGCGGCGCAACGCCAGAGCAACGCCTGCTCTGCTGTAAACACTAGGTGGAGTCTCCCCCCAAATACACCTCTCTCAGAACTCATTGGATAACCCCCCGCATACAATTTTGAGAAAAACAACTTACATAATATAGCTAGATGGTTTACTAGCCTAGAGACCCAGGTGAGTGGAATAATGTAGTAAACATTGTATAATGTACCTATAACCTGCTTAACATTCACCTTTCCCCCATATTTATATAAATTAAATAACATTATCTGACTTTAATCAACTTATTCACTGCCAAACTGAAACTAAATAAAAGTTTGGAACGTTGTTGGAGCATTTTTATTTTTATTTGGTTTATTTTTGTACTGCGTATCTGGTACGGGGCTCCAGACTGCGACCATTTTTTTGTGAGTGTGCGAGTTAAAATTCCACGCGGTTGCATTCATGCGAGTGCACGGTGATCATTGTTATTGGTTCCCCCGTCGCACCGCGCGTGATGCGTGTGTGTAGCGGATCGCAACTTTATATCCACGGTCGGGGCAGGCAGTCATAAAAATGTACATTCTGATTAATAGCAGGCGGGTGAAATAATACATATTAAATAGGAAAATTACATAATTTAATACATAATAATTAGATAATTACATTCTCTAAAATGTGAACATATTTTAAGCTTCATTTCGTCAGGCACCAATTAGCAGACTAATGCACGAATTGCAAATGGTAAAAAAGATTGCTGTGATATGCAACAGCTGCGATAACAGCTGTGATATGCAACAGCTGCGAAGTGCTGTACGCATGTATGTATGTATGCAGAACACGTTATGTTTTTATTACTTATTTATTTTGGGCAGCAGCCAAACATTATTAGCTTTTCATTATTTCGTGTTCAGGAAGTCGGTGATATTACCGAATTTTAGTTTGAAGATGTCAGCCTGTCTTTTATTTTACTTTAAATAAATGTTATTTGTTTAAAACCAGCCTACTTCAGCGTAATGTATGGTCGCACCCAGTGGAAAAGTTAGTCCGGAGCCCAGTGGTAAAATATGTATTATTACCGATGTATGAGAAACCGCTGTGTACCAGTAAATATGAAGAACCAACCTTGGGTTTATTGTCTTTGGTTTTCTTAGGTCTCTGTAGATGCCGTTCCGAGCTGGTCTTGGACTGAGAGAGAAAAGAACGTGAACAGAGTAGAAATGTCAAAAGAGCACAAAATAATAACATTTTTTGACTACAGCCGCAAGAAAAGTGAAGGTTGAATTTCACCGTTCCCTTTTATTTTCCTTATTCATAACTGATAAGTGCGCAGGTTCGGGGAATACGTGTGTGTGTGTGTGTGTGTGGTGCACTACAGCACACACCTTGGTCTGTCCAGTGGAGAGGCGGGAGTTGGCTGGGCACGCCGTTCCATTGGTCAGCTTCTGAGAGGGGGACGAGTCATTGCCATTTGTCTGTTGTGGAGGAGGTGGGGGCGGGGGCTGGGCGAGGAACTGAAATAAGACACACTCTGATTGGTCAAAAGCTTTCCAACGTTTCTTCCTTATCCCCAACATGTCTTGTCAAAATCTCATTTGTGTGTATTTCTGCATGCATTAATCTAACTGCAAATATCATCACTGGTTACTAAGGACTGAAATAAGTGTGGATACCTGTGGGGGGGAAATGTCTCCGTTGTGGGTAAGCATGTCAGAAGGAGAGAGCTGGGGAATAGAACCTAGTGGGGAGTCGTGATTGGTCAGCTGATCCGGTGACAAGGCATCACTGCTGTCTTCATCCAACGAGCTCTCCCCTCCGGCTCCTTTTGGAGATTCTGTCGGAGAGACGGAGGGGGTCAGAAACGTTTCGCGCGTGCTCACAGGTGGAAGAGGAAAACGCAGACAAACAATTATTAGGATTTACAAGGTGATGGAAAAAGGAAGAAAGAAACTTTTTCCGCTGTGAAATGACTAGTCACGGAAGAGTTGTACAAGACACGCGCGTTTCAACAGACAACTGTGTCTACACGTTAGCTTTGTGACATTTCTAAATGTAGAAGCTGTGTGGCTGGACGTTATGCAAGTTCACGAGCATTTAACACCCCCTCTGTGTTGAGAAATGCGGATCTCGTTTAGCATTTCAGGTATAAACCTAAAGATATAGGGACGGCTGTCAGGGAAGTGGAAAGGATTCAAAACCTTTGTTTGTGACGTCGTTTTGAGTTTGGCCTTCCTCTGGTATCAGAAATTAGTGCCCGAACGCATATGGGTGTGTGCCGTCTCCTACCAGGCAGCGCGTCCAAGGCAACGGGCAGGATGTTCTTGTGGACCAGCTCGATGGGGCCTGGTCTGTGGGAGATTTTGTCGTTGAGGTCGTCGGCCAGGCGGGCCCTCTTCAACTGCAGCTGCTTGGCCTGAAGGGAAGGTTCAGCCGAGGTCTCTGGGTTTGGGACACCAGGGCTCAATGAGGGCACTGGGGCAATAATTCTTTACCGTCCCATAGTGTCTATACATGGTATTGTATATCACAAAGTATCAGGATTCACAGTTTTTGTACTCTAAATGAATTGCAACGAGAATATATGCCTTTAAAATGCTTATTAATTTTTGCTTAAATGACCAGATAATGTAATGATCCTCAGTTGGACTGTTTACAATGGTATTTTAAATAAACATGCACTGTTGGATGTAAGGATTTATACACCAAAATTAAACCGCTTGTCTGGCTAGTAGCTACTAGCTACTGTAGCTATCCTCTGTCGAATGATCAAAGCCCTTTGAAACTTTATAAGTCCTTTGGTGTTAATAAGATGCAGTGCCAGATGTTAGCCAATGTGACACATAAGCAGTTTTTCTTGCACAAGCTATACCTCAATTATGTCAGACACTTCTAAAGCGTTACTGCATTAAAGCAGCCCCTCTTTATTAGTCATTCTACCCATTGGATCTCATGATCTTTCATCTCTCTTGAGAGGAAGTGGGTGTTGGGTCTTATAAAGTACAATTCCGGTACACCAGGAGGGGGCGCAGTGTGACACTCACCCTCAAGAATGTGCATCCTGACCAGCTCAGATCGCTCAGGACGACTCCGGATCTTCCTTTTCAGGTAGTCCTCCGTCTGGAGAGCACAGCACGGGGGAACGGCGGGCGGGTGACATGGGGCGAAGTGAGGGGAAGTGACAAATGCATCAGACAATACAACAAGAAAAAGAGAAGTAGATGAGGACTTCAAGAGGGGAAGGCACTATATTTATACACAATGTCAAACATGCTCAGCTTCTTTTAAAAAACAAACCGGCAGAGGAAAAACAAAAAACAAACCCAAACCCTTACCCTCGCTCTCTCCAGACTCCTCCTTTGCTCGTGAAAGGCTGCAGGGCTTTTCAGTGCTGTCCAGAGAAAAGAGGAAAGGAACAGAGATATATAGATAAAGATGGAGCCAAATTGCACGCTCATCTTGCCTAATGACAGTGAGCCGATAGATCTCGGTCTACAGAGGCCACAAAGGAACAGTCAGAGCAGAACCGCCGGCTGTACGAGAAGGGCACGGGAGACACCTAGACCACACAATTCTGGCTCAGTGTCAAGCTTACTTGGGACATTGCAGCATGCCTTGTGTGCGCGTGTGTATGCATATGGTGCAACGGTACGGTGTGAGGTTGTCGAGGTGTTGTGTCCCACACGGCCAGAACTGTCTTAGGGCTCCAGACTAACTTTTTTCACCACCGTCCCGGAACTGTCCCGAAATACAATTTTAACCGTCCCAAAGTAAATGTGAACCGTCCCAAAAATCTAAATGTTGCCTTTCTTTACTTTGGTTTTGTCGTCTATAGTTGTTATTCCCATAAAATATACCATTCAAATGATTAGGAAATAAATCATTGTATTTTTATTTGCAATAATTACTTATTTTAAGAATAGGCACATTAGATCAACAGGCAATAACAAAACAATGCCCCCCCACTCCCAATGTACTTACAAAATTGCCATTTTCATTTAAAAATTTTACTTTTGAATTCAATTCACTTATGATTATCTGATTACATAAGTACACATCATATGACATATTTTTATAGACAAGTTTATAAAGTTTAAAGCGTTTTTAATCATGACTTGTTGGATTATATTTATATTGTATTATTTTTGGCGTTTTGCTCATTTTATTTACCGGCTTGAAACTAGCAAGCTAACGCGGAAGTGCCGATGACGAGAGCATTTCTGACGATGTGATTCGCTAAAACGCGAATCAACATCGTCAGAAATGGTCATTAGCCAATGAGATTTCGTTCTTAGGTTGCGATTCCCCTTTGTACATTCATGATTGGTTGCTGATACAAAGGAAATTACCATGTTTGGATCCGATAACAATGTGCAGGATTGAGACAGCTTTGTTTAAAACGATACCAGTGTTATCATGGTGCAGACAATGTATGTTACGTTATAATACCACCTTTTGGTGATATTTAGGAGAAACCTACAGACGCAAATAGACAAAGTGTAGTAAAATAAACACATAAATGTGTATTTTGGAAGTTTTCTTTACACTAGTCTGAAAGAAGATGTTATGGAAGCAAAAAAGCCCAAAATCTCAAAATCGACCAGTGCATGAAAAAATGTTTTTGCCTGCCGTGTCTCGGCTTGAATTGAAAACAGCTGGCGAACTGATACGCAGTTGTGACTGACGTCAGCAGCGGGAGCATTTGTCGGCCATGGCATGAATTTAAAATGTAACTAATATGAACCAAAACATCACGGAATCAACCAATTAGACTAATTAACTGAAATCGGCTAAATGTAGCTTACACTTCGCTGGTTGTTCTGCTGCGTTTATCCTCTTCAAATATCGCAGCATGTTTGCGAGTAGCCTACTTCGCAAAAGAAGATGGCCAATACCGCGGGAACTTTAAACATTCGAATATTTTCACGGGTTTCGTCCAGTGGTCTCGTGCCACTGTCAACTAGCACTCAGAATACGCACAGTGATATATGCGCACTCAGAAGATGCACAGTGATATGCGCACTGACAGTCGGCTCAGTTGACATTTTCCAAGTGGAAAAAATAAAATTTAAATCTTCGTCTCGACTGCGTCCCGGGGAGGATTTCTGTTCGTCCCAAATACATATTTTAAGCGTTTTAGAGTACCTTGAAAAGCGCTATATAAGTATAATGTATTATTATATTTTATCGTCCACGGCCTTTGCTCTGTCACGCTTGGGTCACTTTGATAGACATAGTATTTGTTGCTTTAAACTAACTAACCAACCATATACAACACATGCGAGACATTCCAGTAAAGCTCAAAACCACTACAACAAAAAGGACAAAATAAATAAATAAGACTGATCCTGAGCGTTACATTGATATGACGAGGCATGCTAAGTGGCTCTTAGCCAGCGCTGATGGATGGAGCCTATAGGTCTCCATAGTCTCCGAGACATCAATTCTTGATGACCTCACTGGTTCGAATCTTTAAACATTGTCAGCCGGAGAGCCGGCTGATGGAAAGTCTGCCTCAGGAGATGAACATCAAACATTCATCAATCTGGCTAGCCGTGCCTGTGTTTCTGTGTGTGTGTGTGGCTGTAGGCCGTTCTAAATGAGCAAAGATAGGGCGAGTTAAATCCAAGCTTAGGTGAGTTAAACCGTAGCCAACACTTCTCTTTTCCACCGAGCTCCACACATATTAAACCAACAGATGACTGCACAGACAACAAGCGGCCGGGCTGTACACAGGGAGGGGCAGTGTGGCCGATGGCCGTTACTATGATGCAACATTCTGCTCTTCTAATTGGGCAAGAGTTGATGAAATCCCTGCCATGGCTGTTGTCCACATTCCAGCTAGAGGTGTGTGTGTGTTTGTTTATGTTGGGTGGGGGTGCTTTCTAAACTAGTGTCACAGCATCTGTAGGTGTCAGAGAGTACCAGAGAGGAGTGCACAGCTTATGTCAGAGTCCAGAATCTGGGATGTTCAAAGACCTGCATATACTGTGGTTATTAGAGGGGGGATGGGGGGGGTCAATGTCACAGCCATATAAGAGTGCAAACAAACACGGAGGAGGACAAATGCAACACGAGCATCATAAAAATAAAAATCAACAGTGAATGAAAGAAGTCAGATAACAAGAATATATACAAGTATTCTTTTAACTGGCTTCTTATCTCTCTCTTGCAATAATCAAAGAATCTCCATTAAGGACCATCTTATCAAACCTATCCTTCACATTATCCCAACTGATACGGCACCTGACTTAAAGAAATGATACTAGGAATGATTTTATTGTTAACTTTATCGTTCCGTCGTTTCAGCTCAGGCCGAGTTGAGATTTCACGATATACATTTCTCTCATGAGCTTCATCAATTTAACATGAACCAAATGCAGCGATGCAATCTCAGACTCCCAGCATCTCTTTAGGGAAGTTTCCCAATGCACAGGTTCTAACGAAAGAGGACCTTGGATGTTACAGAGAAAAAGGTTGGGTGGTTGTAACTGGGTATTGGAAGGTTACGAATTCTGAGAATAAAACACGGAAACCTGGAGAATAAACAAGTGAAATCACCCACTAAATTATTAAACTTATGAATAGGCCTTGAATAAAGTTTGTTTAGATTTTACCAAAGTCTAAAGTTCTGCTGTTTTTTTTATAGTTGCTTATAAAGCTCCTTTTATGAGAAATGACATCACCCTTGAAGCAAACACAGTCTCTGCTAATCATCCAGTAGGGCTGCGACGTCTCGCTTCTAAATCCCCTTCCATTATTTTGCCCTTCAGAGTCCAGACTCCCTTCCGTGAGGGTCTGTGTCTCCACGTGCGCTCCGCTGGTGCCCCACCAGAGCAGGCCGCCAAGTGCTTCAACGTCACCGGCGCGCGTGCGGTCTTGTTTGGGCACAGGTTTACGCCAGGACGCCGACACTTGAATGGATGGAGCCAGGAGCCATGAACACGACTTTGTTTATCAAAGCTGGCGTCCAGCAGACTTGTAATGGTTTTAATTCAAAAATGAGAGGGGGGAAAAATAAGGTGGTGGTTTTATAATGTGAATCGACATTTAAAAAAAAAAAAACAGTATGAAAAAGTCATCTCCTCAGATCCTTTTCTCTTACACAAATACCCACAAACCTGTCTCAACGTTGGCTTACTGGACAAACAAAGCGCCTTATATTTGCATCAGTCAATCCGCACATATAATTATTTAAAAATAAACAAACACAAAAACAAACCAAAAATATATTTAAATTGAATAGCTCCAAGTGTAGTGTTGTAGTAGTAGTAGGTAATGAAAACAACATTTCATCTGGTCCTTAATCAGAATCTGAATTGGAAGAGATCCGCCACTGCTACATGCATCTTCTCCCAAACGACATAACTACTACTGTACTATTGACCTATCAGAAGCCTGACAGCCTCTGTGGCAACAGAGTGCAAACATGTCTTTGCCTCCGACTACCAAGTCTTTTGTCCCTTTACCTGTTTGTCTCTATAGTCCAATCTATGTAATGCCAGGTCATATGGATCAAATGTGGTTCCTTGCTGATTTGCCAACCTATTCAAATGGGTGGGAGATTAAGTCTATCCATTGATTGATAACAATGTGTTGGTTGCTAGGTTGAAATTAATAATAATAAAAATAATGTGTATGGGTATGTCTATTCGTGACTCTGATGTTGTGAAATGCCTTGTGATTGTGCAGCAAACCAATTTCCCCACATGGACAAATAAAGTATCCATCTATCTAATAAGTAATATTGGGAAATTGTGGGGGGGGGGTGTTATTCTGGAGTCTGCTACTGTATGTCTACTTAAGTCAAATAAGTACATTTCTGTACATCATCAAATATAAGTATAAAGTAACCGCTTATGGCTTGGCCTTGGTTTAAAAATGAAAGAAGATAAGGTCCACTTCCTGACTGTGCTTTTACAGAGGAAGCCGTCTCGTTTGATAACACAACAAGCAGCTCACAGAGAACACGACACCTACGCTGACACAAGACACAGTCGCTATTCATGTAGAAAACTGAAAAGCGAGGATCCCAACGTGCCTAAATAACATCACATTGAGAATGCAAGGACACCAAAATGCCTACAGCTAGCTAGGATGTACTACATGCATTTATTAATGGGAGTAGAATTTGATGATTCATTGGATTATATTACATTGCTATTGACTCAAAAACAGCGCAAACGTACCGTTGTCTCAGACCTGGGTGATTTGGGCAAAATCTTTGACTCAATACCGCAGTTTAGATATTGCGACCAACATTTTGAATGTTGGTTAAATTAACAGAACTTTTTTTTAACGTGATTAGAATGACCAGAGAGATTCATTATTCATTCTGCTCAGCTGAAAGTCAAAGTTCAGTAAGTATTTTAGTATTTTTATCGTAAATTCAGCTTTTAAGCCCCGGAATAAAATAAAAAACAACAACAACTAAAGAACTACCAAAATCCGTTCCATACAACACTTGGTTCCATATAACAATACTCTATTTTGACATCTCTCCTAGCTCTATACCGTGGTGTTAAACCTTAGCCTGCCCTGTGCATCAAACATCAACCCAACATCGAACATCCGACTTGCAACGATCAGCATTGTGAGACTCACCAATGCAACACACCACGCACTTTCTGTAAATTAATCAAAGATTAATTGAATTCATTTAAATCATTTACATTTAATTCAACAGGCCCTTCGCTTAGTTTTGAATTATTTTTGTATGTTTCAATTATTCCTTCTGTTCTATGGGTTGTGTTCACCGACTGGTGTAAGTCATCCTTCCTCGATATAAACGTGTGTAAGACCAAAGAGATGCAGATTGATTTTAGGAAGAACCCCTCTTACCCCTTTCACACCGGGGCTTTTCGAGGGCTGGTTCGGAGCCGGAGCTAATTGCGAACCAGTTCTTTGCTTTCACACCGCGAGAAGAACTGGCCCTGGGCCAGGAAAACAGGGGCCAGGCGGGCCCCAACTTTGAGCTGGTCTAGAAATGAGAACCGCTAAAGAACGGCTTGATTTGTCGCACCAAGCACAGACATGGACTTTTAAAAGGGAGCCGTTTTTTGAGTAGAGGAGACATTATTAGTAAATATATGTTTTAATGTTCAAATATTTTAAATAAAATGTAAATTAAATTTTTTATAAATGTTTTATTCATGTAATTTTAACTGCATCGCTTGCAGAAACTTAAATGTTTGATTACCATCAGGCGCTGATCAGCTCAATATTACTATTCAAAATATTTTATCCAAATTAAATTCTAAGGTCAATGATAATTTAAAGAAATGCTAAACAGAACAAATACATTTATAAAAATGTAAGTAATCCATGCTGGTATTTCACTGGCGTGCTGTGGAGTGTATATAGCTGCCATCAGAATCAGTAATTCATAATTTGAATTATAATAACACGTTTTTAAATAAGGATTTTTTGTTCGTTAAATAATTAAAAACATGTCTAGAAGGACCTATTCATATTTACATATACAGTAGTTGTGTTGCGGTGAGGTCAGTTTATTATTATTTTTTGTAGTTACGGCTCCAGACGCACCTGACAACTGTTCAATGGAAGATATATATAACGGTACTGTAGTTGTAAGTTGTAATTTAACTAAAAGAAGATATCCAAAGCTGA
>OMPB01085968.1:0-14978 GCA_900312615.1 Stylephorus chordatus | reverse complement strand
TTCTGCTTTCCGTGGACGTGAAAACTTAGATCAGTAGGCTGGGTCCGAGGCAGAAGAGCAGGCAGCCAAGTTGAAACTCTGCAAAAGGAAAGTTTATTCTAATTAAATATGTTTTGAGTTGGATGCGGTTATTGAACTGTGCAGTATTCGTAGTAGTAGTAGTAGTAGTATAGTAGTAGAAGAAATAATCGTTACAGCACTGTCCTCCTCCTTCCGGAACCATCTCTTTGCTGCAGTGCTGGTGTCCATAACCAGAACCGCTCTGACCGTACAACCCTCCTTATTCCTCAAACTCATGAGAAGCTTTCAGTTGTGGATCGGTTCCGCCGTAGAACCATATTCCATTCTCTTCACTGCACAATGTGCCATAGCGATACCAGCACCCGTCACGCGCAGCCCCACAAAAGGTTTGTGCTCAGAGTTTGACAGTGTGCGGAAACACTAAAAGAGTGCTGTTGCTAGCCCACTTTTTAAAACGGACACTGGCAGTAATGTGGACATGCTTCCCTCCTGTACAAATCGGGGCCACTGCTGCTCAGCATTCCAGCGGAAAGCCAACTGATGCTGACATAGTACTTAATCCCTGGTGGACCCAGTATGAGTACAGGAGTGATGTGCTTGTACAATGGAAAAGACACAAACTGATTGTTTCCGAAGCAAAGTTTAGGCTTTTTGACAAGCTCATTAAGTAGCTTTGTCGATGAATAGCTTGCAATATGACGGACTTCAGAAACTGTTCTACCACTTAAATGAACTGTTACGGAGTAAGAAATTTTTTTTTGGAATACACTACACTCTAATGTAAAAAATAAAAGCAACTATATTACACTGCAACTCTAAATCGCATTGTCTAAAAGATGGCTTTTAAAATTGTAGATTAATTTGTTCCACAAAGTGTATTTCTATTGTATACAATGTTTTAATGTGGTTGTATTATACATTAAACCAGTGTTATTGTCAAGATTTTCACTTAGGACAGTTTCTAACAACTGTCGGCATGACAACACATGTTCCTGGACTATACCGTACATAATTGTGAGATACTGTCTTATACATTTTAAAGTATCATTTGATGTGTTAGATAAACAAATAACTGGGTCTCAGCTCCATCATACTAGCTGGGACTAGTAGTGTGAGCTCATGACAAATGTTTGAAATATAATTTGTGTCAAAATGAAAGACATTTAGTATTGTTTGGAAATGCATTATCATCAATTCTTGATAAAGTTTGCGACTTTTATTATTATTATTTTTTTTTTGCTTTGGACATGTTCTTTTCTTTGAAATGTGTGGATTGATTTATTACATGTCGAAATAAGAAAGTGACTGGTGACTAAAGTATGTGTGGTCACCTTTTGTTTATGTCTCAAATAGTTTCTTCCTCATACGGAGAAAAAAAAAACTTTAATCATTGTCTTGTATAGTAGCGGAAGTAGCCTCAACGTTTCTTTGCCAAAATAAAAGCCGAACTAGACTAAATGAATGTAGTCTAGTTCCGCGGGTATTTAGCATGGGTGTATGGTATTTAGGGTGTGAATGGGACGTGTATGTTTGGTTTATGTCATACGATCTCTGCAGACACCAGAAGGGGGAGGGGCTAACATTGTTTATTGCTCCCACCCCTCCCCCACGAAACAGACATGGTGTCGCTCTAGGATTCTGCAAGAGAACCCGTATTCCTCTGTTATGATTCTAGAACATGGTTACGTTGTAGACCTCGAAAATGCGGCGTTACATCCGTGCACTCTTTTTGTGCACGGTGTTCGCCGTTTTTTCGGGCTGGTATTCATACAATAAACTATTCACAACTGACATTTCTGTCGGGATAAACGATGAGGAGAGAGTTCGCATCCCACCACGGATTGTTGCAGGAGTCAGCAGAGGAGCTGCAGACCAAACAGGCCCAGAAAGTTCACACTGGTACCACAGGTGGGGCTTAGAAAATACATTTGTTGGTTTAAGTTTGTTTGTTAATAGAGTAGCATCGTTTAAGCTCACGTATGTATGGGTATGTTGAGTTGACAGATCGACAGCAGGACAAGTTGTCTTTGTATTATCTCACTTTATAGACGAACTGTTACTTGTCTTCCACATACTTGCTGTCGATTGCATTTGTTCGTTGCATCTAAAATAAATGTTGGCGAGTGCATTTATCTGTTTCAAACAAGTGTGATACCTTTCATACAAATCCTGCAACCAGATAATGAATATCAAATAGTTTATAACGCTAGTTAGTGGTACAAAACAAACATTTGACATTGCATCATCACTCGCGTAGCTATACTTTGGAAACATTATTTAATACAATACTTATTAGGCCTATACTCAAAAGCACAACAGACATGTTTTTGTGCAATCGACCCGACGAAACAGCGCCATCCAGTGGTTCAACAACGCTCACTCAACTGCGATTTCTTAGTTTCTCGCTTTTAAGACAATCATTGATTGGATTTAGTAAATGACAAAATCTGAAGGTGTACATCTACAGTATATTGCACCTAACTTCCCTCTCTCTTAGGTACATCATGCGCCAACGCAGTCAGGTGGATGCAGGTGGGGTTGGAGCTGATCTAAGCAGCTCCAGCAGGCCTGAGCATCCCCTGCATTTGGCCGTGGTCGCCTGTGGCGACCGGCTTGAAGAGACGGTCACTATGGTCAAGTCAGCGGTCCTTTTGAGTGTTGAACACCTCTGCTTGCACATCTTCGCTGAAGAGCAGCTTCACAGCAGCTTTGTGGAAACGGTTAGTAGGACTGATTATCATTGGCCATATTTAAGCAACTATAAAACACAGAAAATCAGTTTTGATTCAGATGGCCTTTGTTCTTATTGTCTTTATATTTCTTTATACATTTAGTTGATGGAGGTATTATGGGTCGACTGATTAGTCAGACAAAACTTTGGTTTGCTACATGATGTGTATTTTTTGTGCAAGTTGATTCAGGTATGCGGAGAGAGAAATCATTGGAATCATTTCATTGTGTTTTGTATTCTGATAGATGTGAAACACGTATAAATCTTGAGTCTGAAAAATAAATTAAATTAAATACATTGATAACTTGCTCTCTCATTGAGCCTTATTTTACCCATTCTAGTGTCTTGTTTTGTTTCATTTCTGCATAGATGATTAACATGATGGCTTCAGTCATTAATGAGACTTTACTTTCCATTTATAATTATTGAGAGTATTACAACTTATCAAAACAAAACCAATTCCATTCCAGTTATTGACGCATTGCTATGGCTTACTTGGGTGGCATAAACCTCCATTGTTTTCCAAAAAATACATCAAAACAAGTCACAGAGCTGTCTTAATGCTTCAGTCTGTAGTCTCCATTATTTAATATTAATTTGCCAATCATACTTAATAAAAGTAACTAAAACATTGACATTAAATAAGGAATATTCTTCCTTCCTGTGCACAAGGCATACCAAAACACAATCAAACGCACAAAGACACGTAGGAAACATCACATGGCATATAAATTGGGCAAAGTATGTTCTTGTAATTATGTGCTTGTTGTTGGTGTACAGTATGCAAACATACAGTAATGTACCCGACTAATGTACACTATACTATATGACTATTGAGCTAATGCTCACTAGCTAATGCTAACATCTTAGCTTATGCTGATTATGCTCACATCCTGTTGTTTTATTTCTCCCCCCCTAACGACACTCTGCTGCCGTGTGGCTGTGTTGCGTCACAGCTGGAGTCATGGCCTGCATTCATCCGCTCCGGGTTCAGTTACACGGTTTACCCCATCAGCTTCCCCAGCGAGAATGCGGCCGAGTGGAAGAAGCTCTTTAAGCCCTGTGCCTCTCAGAGACTCTTCCTCCCTGTGAGTAACGGATGTTGACTTTCTCACTGAACTGGTGTTGAGCTCAACATCGGCTCCTACATATAAGGCATCTGGAAAGGGGAAAATAAACAGCAGGTCACATGGTTAAATGTCGGGGTCCTTCCTGACACACTGATGTGGACATGATACAGATATAACAAGTTAACAAGTTAAGTTATAACGTGATTGTATGACAATCACGTGATTAAGAACCCCTTACCCTGAATTAATTAAGACAAATTCTCACATAATTTGTCTTAATTGTCTCATTTGTTTATTTATTAATAAAATAAATCCAACTTTTTTACTAAAAGTGAGTAGAAGAATTGTAGCCCGCTCACACTCCTGGGTGCATCCCATCCCCAAATCACACCAACATGGGTGTAACCACGCATTCTTTGGAGGGGTCATGTGATGGTAATCTGACGGGTTGTTTTTGGTCAGTCAGTGGAGGTGAACAAATGGAGGAAGTAACGTTACCTAAAAAGCGGAGAAAGCAGAACCGGCAGCTGGACATACAAGGTTGTTGTTTTTTTTCAGACAGTAAGTAACTAGATGCCTAAATAGGTAATGTTAGCTTAGTAAGGCAATAGCTAACGTTTCAGGTAACTGTTGTACTCTGTTCTTTATACACTTACTAGCCTACAGTATAGCTAGCTAAACAGCATGATAACATTAAAGCAAATAAAAGCATATTCAATGTATCAAATTAAAATGATCATCAGGGTCAGTCATTGTTCTTCTGGTATATTAATGTTATCTGGTCACAATGCAGGCAGCACAGAGAGACAGAGAGAGGGAGATGCATGCTGAGTGCAGTGGCCAGACAGAGAGACATGCTGAGTGCAGTGGACAGACAGGGAGACACATGCTGAGAGCAGTGGCCAGACAGAGACATGCTCAGGTCATAAAAGTCATAAACGGTAAATGGTAAGCAACAGACCAAAACAAAATGAAGTGGAGGGGCAGCCGCTATCTCGGAGAAATCACATTCCTTTAAATGTGAATTCAAATGGTCAATGTAGTCCTCAAAACTATGTTCTAAATGTGTGAATTTTCATATACAAATATAGAATTGTTGGAAATGCACTTTAAAAAACAAATTGTGGGGGAGAGCTCTCATTTGGACCCAATGACCCACCCCCCACCCCCAAATGTCTTTCTTTACCATGGTTACACCCTTGCACACCAACATGTTTGAGTGTTATTACATTGCTGAGTGTTGGTGTGATGTATTACATTGTTGATGAAAGAGCCCAGGTTTTAACTCGTCTCTTAATGTAACTAAGGGTTGGTGATCTATCTATATCACAAAGAGCGTGGAATGATTAGACGAAGAAGGTCAATAAATAGCAATGACTTTTTGAGATCTTTGATCGTGGAATGATTTGTTAAAACTCACTAAGGGTGTAAATAATTGACGTTTATTCCTTCTTTAGTCCTTAAACCTCAAACAGATGTTTTCCATTCACTTGATTTTTTTTCCTTTGTCCGAAAACATCTGTTGACTCAATGACTCAATCAGTAAGGGAGCAATTAATCTTTCACTGCATAAACATGAAAAATGGCAATTTAGCGGTAAAGCCTTGTTTTTGGCAACTAAATAACCACCTCTTAAAAAATGTGATGACTTCAGATGATATTTAACCATCATTCATAACCAATATTTCCAAAAGAGGACATTAATTTGGCAAGAGATGCACGCTAGGGAAGACAACATACGAAGACGACGGGATCGAACCTTCGCATTTGTAATGGTGCGCTCACTCCTGTCTTGTCTCCCAGCTGATCCTAAAGGACGTCGACTCTCTGGTGTACGTGGACTCGGACATCGTGTTCCTGCAGCCCGTGGATCGGCTGTGGGCGTTCCTCCCTCAGTTCAACTCCTCCCAGCTGGCGGCCGTGGCGCCGGAACACGAAGAGCCTCGCATCGCCTGGTACAGCCGCTTCGCCCGCCACCCGTTTTACGGGAGCACGGGCGTCAACTCTGGGGTGATGTTGATGAACCTGACCCGGATAAGGAAAACCTATTTTAAGGTTTATTATTTTTAAGGTTTATTTCTTTATAAATGAATGCAAAATCATAATTGTTATTACTATTCATTTTTTTAATTATTATTTTTATTGGAGGGTAGGATGACTTTAAAAACATGTAATACAAATATTAAACACTAGAGGGCCCTAGTGTTTAATACTTTTACACAACCATTTTCTTTTGCCATGATCAGGCTGGAAATTAATTTTAAATGAAATGAAATTACTAATCATGCTCCAGGTGTTTGGTGTGTGTTTATTAATCATTGTGTTTATTTTTCCAGAATGACATGACCTCAGTGGGACTGCGTTGGGAGGAACTGTTAATGCCTCTTTTGCAAAAATACAAACTTAACATCACCTGGGGAGACCAGGATCTCCTCAATATTATCTTCCACCATAACCCTGGTAAGGAGTATAAGAACACACACACACACTCACAATCACAATCACTCAAGTGTGTACACATGTGAATATACACATGTGATTCCATACTGGCAATCTCAAAACATTTACATCCTCTCAAACACACACTCTTAATGAGTCACACACACGCTTAATGAGTCACACGCACGCTTAATGAGTATTATTACCAAGAAATAAAGTATTTATCCCTTTGGGTTTTTTGATTGATGGCAAAATGCAGTCAGTATTTTATAATCTATTATAAAATCTATTTTATTTTAATGTCATAATTCTGCCTATGTGTAGAATTGTGAAGCATACTAGCAAATGGTTATAAGTCTAAGGGGCCGTGTCCACAGAAAGTGTTTTTTTCATGGCGGAGTGAGTTGGATATCAAAAATATGTTGGGGGTGTGTCCATAGAAAGCATTTTTTTTTTTCATGGCAGAGTGCTCAAATCGCTTCCACATAGCTAGGTTACGATTGTTGCGTCATCTGCGTTATTTGTACAAATAATCTACCGAAATAATGGGTAACATAATAATAAAATAGTATTTTAAGTTTTGGTCGTATTAGCCCTTCAAGGTAAGGTCATATATGACTGGGTTGTCGGACATCGCAAGAATCAGCCTCTCTTCGGCCATGTTTGTTGATATTTTTAGTCCCGCCTCCTCCTCGATTTTGATTGGTCGGTCGAAAAAAGTTTAAAGGAGATATATTATACTCAGTTTTACCTATCATTAAGTGAGTTTTGAACATCTACAGAGTAGCTTTACATGATTTTCAGCTCAAAAAACCCCATATTTATGACATACCGGCGTTCACAAATATCCTCAGCGAGCCGATTTTCAGCCTCTGGCTGTAATGCGAGATCTTGGCTGCTGGTCCCTCCCACGCTGAAGGAGGATTTGTCCCAGGATTTGGACGCTTAAACCTGACGTCAGGTTTTGTGCACATCTCGCGGAGATCTCGCCACGAGCCGTTCAGAGAGGCAGGAAACTATGTTGCAGGATTAAGGCAGAAACACTATAGCTCATGTTTTGTAAGTGTAACTTTGGTGAGGTTTGCAGTTGATATCCAACATTATAACATTGTTTGTATGTACTAAAACACGGATCAGCATAATAGATCTCCTTTAATAATGTTAGAGCGTCAGGTCAACCCCCCTCTCAGTTGTGCAGGTATACACATGCTAATAATGCAGGACAGTGGGCGGGGCGGGGCTGTCAGATTGTTTTAGACATAATGATGAGACCACCAGACCACAAGAGCAAAGCCTGCCTCCAATCGTTTTTCCCGTTTCCTTATTGTCTCTGTCAAAACGTATTATGGTAAATCCGTCCAAATCAACATCAGTTATTTCCTCTGATAACCAAGACTCTGTAAAACAAAAGAGACTGGTTTGACGGTAGTCAGAGTCAAGTTTGATGAGCGCAGAAAGTTCTGTCATTTTATTGCGCAATGATCTCACGTTGGGCAGTTATTGCCGTATAGTGGCAAGGCGGTCAGGATGCACAAACTTGCCAGATATTTCAGCGTGGGAGACATGCTTTTTATAGTTTAATTCCACACAAAACGCACAAAACAACTATAAACATACAAACACGGAGAGCCATACGTCGCGAGTCGCTCACAGAGATGCGCCCCACAGCTGTCATCAAACTTGTTTTGATTCAACGATCATAATGAATGAAAACGAGGGTTTTGATTTACCATGTTTTTATTTCCTTTTAGTTGTTGTTGTGAACCCAATTTATCTAATTTTTCTGTTTTGATGTGATAATCACTTTGTTAATTAAATTTAAAGGAGCAATACAAATAATCATATTATTATTAGTGCTATTAATAAGATTCACATAATACATTTATTTTACTTGTAACACAATGGCAGTTGTTTGCTAGTCATGGTGACCAAACCGCAATGCCAAATAGAAATTTCTTTGCATGTCCTTAGCCCATGCCCATCAATACCCCCTAACAAATATAACACGTAATAAAACCTCATTCAAAGTGAGACACAATGATGTGAAATAAATAAGGTGGATGGTTACAATGATTTATTCAATTTAACAAAGACAAAACTACTTTAAAATGTAAACTGTTCAAAATAAATATTACAATATTATCTTGGCCGTTTTACAACTACTAACTATGCAAATGGAGGCCTTACAATTATGTATGAAAGTAATTGCAAATAAACATTCAAATCTAAATGAACACAATATTGAAAAACATCACATGTATATGCACAAAAAAGTAATCTTGGTAATGCATTTACAAATAACACAGAAAAGATATCCAAAAATGTAACTGTAGGAACAACAATACAATAATAAAGCTATAATAATAATAAAGTATAGAGGTCCTTATTTTTAAATACTATTTCATAAAATAATTGCTTTGATGTACAAATTCAATTAACACCCTGTCTATCCAAGAGCTGAAAGTCGTAAGTTGGAGAGAGAGTTGTGCAGGTATGTCAACGACATCACTACACTACAGGTATGTGACAGTACAGTATGTGTGTGTGTGGCAAGGATGCCCCCCAGTCCTGTTTTGCACCGTCAGCAGCATGAGCGTTTCTTGTGTGCGGGGCCGTGTGCCAGATGGACAGTCTTCTCCTTCTCTCTGTCCTCTCGTTCTTTTAGAATCCTAGAAAAAGAACAAGGTCTGGTGTATGAATAGAAAACATTCTACTATGAGAATGTGGTTCATTCCCTCCACCCTACAAGCACATCAACATTTAACGTGATGTTCATTTATGTTGAAAAAAGAACAAGATAAGGCTCTTTGTGCCTCTGGTTGAAAACAAATTAAATGTTTGTCCCGCTGCGAAGCGTCTTACTACAATGAAGACTGTGAATCCCAATGCGTTCAGACAGACAGCAATTCTAAATACGGTACATTTACATTTAGGGCATTTTAGATGCTTTTGTCCAAAGTGACGGACAGAAGTACCGTCTAAGAATATACAACATGGGTCACATTCAACAGAATGTTGCTCACCTTGCTAAATGTACCAGGGACTCCACCACATTGTCCCCCGTACAAGCACTGCATTCATAGAACATTAGCTGGCTGTCCTGAAAGAGAGGCAAATGGTGATTCTGGCTGTCATTATCCAAAGTGAAGAAAACCCAGAAGAAAACACAGCATTGATTGGAGTGATTACAGCAAGCTGCTTATCTGACCAAAGTGAAAATAATGGCTGCAAAACACAATGATAAATACTAGGTGTAGTTATCTCGTTAGAGCAGTCGCTAACATGCAATACTGGCCTCTATTACTTTAGACCAGAAGGAAGAAGATCATGTACATGACAAGAATAAGAGTATACTTTTCCTATTTGTCACTGCGAGAAAGTGTCCAACTGCAACTTGACGTATTTACTGTATTTAATGTATGTCCACATAGCAAATTTGTGTTGACTTGATTCAACCTGAATTATCTATTCAGGATGGAAACACCATATATATATATTGGCTTTTCATGTCATTGGCAATGATAATGTGTACGGTATGTTCTAAATAAACGGGTTATTTTGTAGAAGGCTTGAGGCAAGCCAGCTATTTCAAGAGTTTATTGCACATCACAGAAAGTGCTGTTCTCTTCCACTGTTCCTGATTGCAGTTCACCAGTTAACTGTAGCAGTCTTTGGCAGTCTAGCAAAACTGGAACCATTATTTTCTTCCAGCTTTTGACAACCCAGTAGCAGCAACCACACTGATGTTTTACATGACTGTAAAATAGCAGCACCAGTTCTTACCAAAATTTGTAATTGGAGGGCAATAAATGATTATGCCATTGGCTACCAGTTCAGCTGGCCAGCAGGTAAACATAGTCACTGTATCTGTGCCAATAAATGCCACAAAAACAAATAACTACTAAAAAATACATAGAGGAACTGGAAATGGTTCATTTTAGGTTTTTGAATATGTACACTTATATTTATATGAACACTGTATCTAACATATAACTTTATTTAAGATAGTCCATCATGAGGCAATACTCTAGTGCTCAACTGTTACTCAGTTAAAAATGGCTGCTACACTTTAAGGTTATTCTCACTCACACTTACGTTTGCTTCTTTTACTCATTGACATTAAGACTGAAGTGAGACTTAACTGAATAAACTCATTAGTATTGTGCCGACAGAATCTCTCCCAAGACCGGCATAAAAACCAACCTTTGCAAGTTTCTCTCCCACTTTAGCCGGGACCTCTCTCTCACTTTCCTTGTCTGTTTTGTTCCCCAAGAGCATTATGGGTACTTCCTCGTCCGCACCTTCCTATAGGTGGGGATTGAAAATCATAAAAACACATGTGAGGAATGTTTTCATAGAGCTTTATTAAACCCAAAGAACACCTGACTCCCAGCTCCCAGAGGTTATCCAAACAAAAGCCAGCAAAAATAAACAGCACTTAAAGCAGGGGTTTTCAAAGTCTACGACAGTGGGCCTCCCCCCGACACGCACACACAAGCACTCAGACTGAATGGTGACAATCCTATTCAAATATTCTGACAAGAAGTCAATTAAATGTGGGTAAATATTATATCTTTGAATAAACAGTAAAATAGACTGCTGGCAGCACTAAGGTGTCTCCAATATTGTGCAGATGCGATGTGTAATGCGACCCGATATGAAGCCTTGGCATTATCTTTGCTGAATTCTTTAATTACCCGCTTTAATGACTCAAGTTTCCTTTGGAAAAAGTCTGGTGGTTTTGATGCCAGTTCGAGCTCATTGTGCTTAGCTTCCAGATGTCTGTGAAGTTTAGCAGGTCTCATGCTATCATTAGCCAGCACCTCTTTGCAAACAACACATTGCGGTCGTGGGGTGTCGCTAGATCCTATCCATGTAAATCCCAAGTTGATGTACTGGTGTTAGAAACCTGTCCATTTTACCATTATAGAACATAATACAGCCTTGCAACGTCCTCAAACTAAACACACGTGTCTCCCATTATCGCTTTCGATTTTTTGTCTTTTCAAAAAAAGATCACATTTGAGTTTCTCTGCCCCTCCCTTGAAACACACTGGCACCCCTCAGAGGAGGCGCGCCACACACTTTGAAAACCCCGATTTAAATAAAACAGTATATAACCAGAGCAGAGATCCACCAACTTCTTAATGTTTGTACTTCATATACTAGTAAACTCATACACATTTTATGATATGCTGACCTGCACACTGGTCAGCCACTGCCTCACACCGCTGAAGCTCTTCTCTGAAGTGATGTCATACATCACGACCACGCCGTCGGCCTTGCGGAAGAACTGCTTGGTGATGCTGCGATACCTGATGGGTTGGAGCGCCAGGAAGACCAACGGAGGTGAAACAACATATGTCTGTTATCTGCTCTGAAAGGCTGGGAAACATAGATGTGTCATTTTGTAGAAATCACCCTGTTGGGTTCCATCAACAGCACTTGTAATGCTTATCTTTAGTTTAACCTTTGTTTCACGTTGCCTCTGGAGGTTACCGTTTAGTTTTTACAACGCCCCAGCAGTAATGCCCAGCTACATGCTAAACAGACACTAACCCTAACCCTGCTTGCCTGCCTCCAATACATGCTGACCAGCACCCCACCTTTCCTGTCCTGCAGTGTCCCACATCTGCAGCGCCACCTGGCTGTTGTCCACCAGCCTCGTCTTCACACTGAAGTCGACCCCTAACAATAGAAAGATGACTTTGTTATCATCACAAGGGTGTATTAAAGCCGATATCATATAATATCATGTCGTGTTTATAGCAGGTTTAAAGGTTTAGATTTGTATTAGATTGTAAAGGTCTAGATTGTATTTTTTTAAACAAGATATTTATATTTTAAACAATTCCTGTGAGTCTATGGAACACATCTGTAAGTTTTTTTTCAATAAAATAAATTATTTTGTATTTTTAGTCAAGTACTTTGGTGCACCTCTTTCTGCCCTTCCAACTTACAAGCCGTTTGTGGCTAGGCTCCGCCCACACTCACGCTAGAAAGTAGTAGGACTCCATAGCGATCTATAAGTATCGTTTACTCTGCAGTAAGTTTCGTTCTCTCTCTCTCTCTCTCTCTCTCTCTCTCTAATCCCCTGGATTCAAGAGAGAGAGAGTAAGAGAGAGAGAAGCGATGCGATGCTGGTCCTGTATTTACTTGGTATCGGATCGAAACCAAATTTTGCGGTATGCAGATATTAGCTTAACAGTGATTGGTCGGCCTCATTGACGTCGGTGAGGCGTCTCAATTCTCTCTCAATTCTGAACGGCTTGTTTCAAAAGGGGGCGTTCCTGTCACAGCTGAACCGCAGAAACTGCACTTGCCATTTGGTACAGATTTCATATTTTGTCAGTGTTGGAACAACCCCACATTGCGTGAAACAATGTAAAACACTGGAAAAAGCCATTTTTACAATATGGGACCTTTAAGGCATGCGGGCAGTCAAAAACAGACCTCCCAGAGACGGGCCTCTTACATTTTTTTCTCAGTGGCATTGATCGCAAGCACAGAAACCAGGCGCTTTTTATTTTTTGACAACACAGGAGGCGTGGGTTGGGGTTATTTCAAAAAATTGGATTGGATTTGGATCTTGGATCATTGGATCTACACGAATCACACAAATGACCTATTTTGGTTTGCAGCTCAAGTACGTGGTACCAAAAGCGAGTAGACCGCCTACCATGCGGCTTTACACCAGGACAACTCCAAAAACATGGTCTAAAAACAAAGATCTAAAAGTAAACAACGGAAGGGTGCGATATGTAGTTAGAAATAAACATTGAAGTGTATAAAGAAGTCGACTACTAGGATTACGTGACGTCACCATCATGGTACAAAATGTAATGAAGGAAAACAGGAAACTGCACTTTAACAAGCTACGATTTAAAACTATTAGAAGAAACTAATCAATAGTGTAGTATGACATCTAATGGGTGACTGGGAGGACTACCTCAGAAGACGACCTACATTAGGAGACAGTTGCTCCGTTTGTTACATTCATTAAAAGCATTTTATTCTGTTTTGAAAGTTCGATTAGATTTGTTTTAGACTTCAAGCTACAAGTTATATTAGATCTATATTAGAACCTGCTGGCCCACAGCAAGCACAAGGGTCCTGTAAATATACTACAAAAACGTGAATGTTCTTTATGAAAAGTTAGCTAACACAACCTTTCCATTAGTAATAAAGGCCTGGTGGAATATTTGAGGCATTTAAGGGACTTTTGTTTTCTTGTGGAACCCTTTTATAAAATCTGGTCCGACGTCACTTTACTTTCTGAAAGGAATGCCAACAGATGATTATTACAAACGCTAAACTCATTTCCTACCTCTAATGTTAGGATTTGTCCCTTTTGCAATACTTTCAATACTCAATCATTTTAGTAGAAGTACATTTTTATCTCGAGTTGTCCTGCTTTTATTAAAGCTCTTTTATTAAAGCTTTTGTATCTTGTATAATCATGTATTTGTGATTTTGTGAAGTCAAAACTGGCAGGGAATCACATTCTCCAGAGGTAAATAAAACAAAAAATACTTTTCAGACAATTTATAAAGAGCACAGCCAGCAACTGACTTTTAAACTAAGTATTTATGCCTTATCATGACAAATGCTGTTAAAAAAATGAAAACAGATATTAAACTAAAAAAAAGCAGATAGTCTAATGAATTCAAACCAAATCAATCTTAACGACTGAATTTACACAAACAGCCTTCAACAAAATAGAACAATGTCTATGCTGCAAAAACCATTAGAACATTTCTGATAATCAAAAAGCATTTCAGTAACACTGCATTTCTCTGAAAATAATATTGTTTTAAAACAGGGAATTGCTTTTAATTCAGACACGGTAGAGATCAGTGCTTCACAAATGTTTAGCAAGACAAAAATTAACCTTTGAAGTAAATAAAAATAACGACTTCTCTAGTTGAACGATATGTTGAAGTGGATATATATGACGTCATATATGATGTGTGATCATATGTGTTGTGTTGATATAGAACAAAAACATGACTTATGAAAGTCTAGGTGAACAGTGCTGGTGTGTGTTATGTTATATATTGTGTCGTACGTTATATATTGTGTTGTATGTTATATATTGTGTTGTATGTTATATATTGTGTTGTACGTTATATATTGTGTTGCACGTTATATATTGTGTTGCACGTTATATATTGTGTTGTATGTTATATATTGTGTTGCACGTTATATATTGTGTTGCATGTTATATATTGTGTTGTACGTTATATATTGTGTTGCACGTTATATATTGTGTTGCACGTTATATATTGTGTTGCACGTTATATATTGTGTTGTATGTTATATATTGTGTTGCACGTTATATATTGTGTTGCACGTTATATATTGTGTTGTGTTATATATTGTGTTGCACGTTATATATTGTGTTGTATGTTATATATTGTGTTGCACGTTATATATTGTGTTGTACGTTATATATTGTGTTGTATGTTATATATTGTGTTGTACGTTATATATTGTGTTGTACGTTGTATATATATTGTGTTGTATGTTATATATTGTGTTGCACGTTATATATTGTGTTGTATGTTATATATTGTGTTGCACGTTATATATTGTGTTATATGTTGTGTTGTATGTTATAAATTGTGTCGTACGTTATATATTGTGTTATATGTTGTGTTATGTTTGTCGTACATTATATATTGTGTTATATGTTGTGTTGTATGTTATAAATTGTG
>OMPB01085937.1:7135-20331 GCA_900312615.1 Stylephorus chordatus | reverse complement strand
CTAATGTTACGTTAGCTAACGTTAGACATAAACCGGTCAAGTTACTGCAGCATTCAGTTTTCGACAACATTTTCAATTATAACAAGCTCGCTTGACAGCTGTGAGTGCTAACAATAGACATGTTCGTTGTTTATTTTCACTACAATAAAGTTAGTTTTCTCTTACCTGTGTGACATCCATTCTGTAGGCTACAGCTATTCGGCTCTGCTCACTCAGAATGATGCTTGCCTGCAGAATGACGCTTAGATCAGCAGCAGGCTGGGTGCGCGTGCATGTTTTCGGGGCGTGGCTTTGGAGGCATCCTGGTGCATTCTGATTGGGAAGGGCGTTGACAATTTCGGTTGAAGGGGATTTGAAAATATTTCTAAGTTCTGCCCAAAATCAACAGCCGCCTATTGCTCCTTTAATGTCGGCGTGATAACGGCTTGTCCATATTCATTGGTGGCCAAACATTTATAGGTGTCAGCTTAGTCTAGTTTTACCTTTGGTATCTGTGAAACGAGAAATATCGACGCATGTCAGATACCGGTATGCACTTCGTTGTCATGTACAATGTTCGCATTTTTACAATGAAGTGAGGATCTTTTTACAGTTACCATTATACTTCAATGAAAGTTTACATTCCAAGACAGTGTAATACATTTAGAAATGTGTATCAACAGGCACCATTTTGTGACAACCCTACTGAGATAGGTACTGTATACGACAGCAGCAGCTTACTGTAGCAAGCAAGGCGGAGAACAATCAAAACATACGATCAATATTGAATCAACTATAATTTAGGTTCTGCACGACCAGGTTTCTAAAAACAACTATCGTCGAGTAGCTGTAGGAATAGGATGGTTATTTTTTTTAATGCATTTTATTTTATTTTATTGTAGTGCAGTTTCACTATCATGTCAGCTGAGATTGGCTCCATCTCCCCGCGACCCTCCAGAGGATAAGCAGTCAAAGGAATTGGATGGATGGATGTACTATAATACAATTAATAAGGTACTTTCATCTTGCCTCCAGAATATGCTCCCTTGCCCTTTCATCATATCTTGTCTTGTACGTCTCTGCATCTGTGAGTTTGCGTTTATTACAAGACCATGTAACGGCTGGCACCGGCTTTCCAGTGACCATTGCTTTGAAAAAGGCCTTTTTCCCTGAAAAACACAACATGGCATCACAAGACAGTGTTACCACTTTGGTTCATTACAATAATGTCATTTCAGGAAAATGCTATTTATTATTTATGGATTGGATGTAAAGTGGATTATATTCGTACCTTCTTGAATGGTCAAATGCAATGGTTTCCTAAATCGGGGGTTGACTTCCCTACAGGAATTAGGCTACCTCAATATACTGAGTGATCGTAACACCAGGAGCTGGATGGTTTTTTGAGAGCCACTGTCATGGTTAAAAAAACAAAACATAATTTATATATATATATATATATATATATATATATATATATATTATAAAAGTATATATATTATTTGTGAAGTATTTATGTAATGAAAGAAAGGAGTCAATAGTGACCTAAGGGGAAAATATGTTTTGTATTTGTCAATATAGAATATTTCAATCTGTAATTAGCCACACATACATCTAGAATTACTGGGCAGTTGTCTTCATTTTTAGATTGCAGTTTGGGTAACAGTGCACTAGAGGGCAGTATTTATTTTCTTATCAAGAAGCAACACAGTTCTGGAAATCATGAAATGAGAGGCCAAACAGTAGATCATCACTTCTGTCATAACAAAGCGAGTGGAAGGACCACCAGCTGAGCCCTGTACCAACTGCCGTTGGCTGCATCTGCCAGCAACCGAGATTTGAATGCAGCCATCAGCCAATTAGGACATGCCTGTAGATTCGGCCATCACCAATAGTCTGTTGTTGGCCTGTCTCTTGCCTATTTATGTAAGTCGGCCCAGATCGCTGCTCTGGCCCCACTGGTTCTTTTGCAGCTGGTGCAGCGAGAGGCGCTAATTGAAAGGGCTGCACGTGTGGTCAAACAATTACACATTTCTCAGATGCGACACCATTTTAGAGCCCTTTGAAAGGCCTAATGTGATGGCACTGACACTTGTGTTGTCAGCGCTCCACAGACGGCGCACTGCCCCTCGTAAAGCTGTCCTCCAGGTTATACTTTCTCTGCATGCAGCGCAAACCAAAACATCATTTGAGGAGTTTATGCCAAAGCCCTTGTGGCGTTGTGTGGCCACCCGCCGGCTTAAGGAACGCTTAGCTCTCCAGCAGGCAGCGGTAGACGGGGGGCCCATTCAGCCTCGCGTTAACCCTTCACCCTTTTAAGAGGTTAATCTGTAAATGCTGATATGCATCGCTGCCCAGCGGAAGGCTGTACGATGTTACACGCTGGTTGCTCCAGCGCTGAGCGGGAAATGGCGAACATGCTGGCGGTTGCGGCACGCGGTGTCTGCACCTCTCTCCAGCCCTCCACAAAGAGGCAGGAGATTATCATGCCTTTCAGCCCTCAGGCGTCAGAGGATGACAAAGACAGATCCTATCATGGGCTTTGCCCATGAGGGGGACTGGGGAGTTCCCCCTGATGGATGGCACAGTGTCATCAGGAGCAGTGCTAAGCCCCCAACAGCTCGCCTGGGGCCTTTCTCAGAAGAGCTAGCAGGGCCGCGCGATGCCTGCAGGGGTGACGGTTAGGAGGCACGTGCTTAGAGACTGAGCTCCTGTTTCAACACCATGCCCTTTCTTCACCATGGAAAAAACCCATAAAATGATATCTTTATAATGCTGGTGTATGTTATAATATGATATTATGATATTTGATTTATGTTTGTATTATATTCCTGGTGGACATTGTTTTGTAAAACAGCATAGAAATGCATTTAGTAATTCTAATAGGATTTGATTGATTGATTGATTATAACTGATTTGTGTATTTGGATTTGTTCTTTTCAAAATGTTGATTCGTCCCCATGATTAGATCACCATGGTGATTAGATCACCACAGTGATTAGATTAGATCTAATCACCACGGTGATTAGATCACCACTTTATGCCTTTAACTGAAATAGATACTGGAGGCACAAGAAATACATCTGATATAAAACCTGCCTTATAAGGTAAAAGCAATATAAACTGTCATACCAACGCAAAGGAATTACACCCCAAATTATATAGAAAATAATATGACATTTCTATCTGAGCAAATGTATTTCATTGTAATCCATTTCTAGAAATGTTAAATAAGACAATAACATTTTATGTTGCATGACCCTTGCAAACATGCCAGAGGCACATTTGCAAAGGTTGGAGATCATTTCAGAATTATTTGTGTCTTTTACTCATTGTCGTACATACTGTAGTTTATCAGCAATCCTACCCAAAGTCACATTGGATCATCTCTGTTTCTTTTTTTCTTGAGCATGCAGTCAGGAGTGAATTTTACATCTTTAACTTTTGCCTACAAGCATTGATTCAAGCAAGTGCAGACTGTGACACATAGTGTAGACACGGTAACATAATTACCGTTAAAAAAAAACTAAACATTAAGGTTTACAGCCGTCCTATCAAATTTCCAAGAACAACTGGTAATCCTGAGAGTTAAAATAGTATATTTCTTGCCATATCAGAGCTGCCACATGGGGTCAGATATGTTTTGGTGCTCCTCAAATAACACATGTTTTAAATACCAAATGTCACTCACACATAGAAGAGAGTGCTGACAAAAGGTTTCAACAAGTTTCCTGTCAGTCTAAATATTCTCTTACACTTTGGGAAAGCCAGCCAACGTGGCTTAAAGACCTTCCACTAAGATGAATATTTCAAATGGAAGTCACGTTTCATTTTTGACTGAGATTTGATTCTAGTCACGATAATATTCATATTAAAAAAAAAGAAAGAAAAGGAAACGTATGTTAAGAGGCAGAAGTTATCCGTGTCAATTCTCGGGAAGGGAACGCAGCCTTTGTCAAACTCAAAAGTCCAAGAGGGGCAGCAGGCTTAACGTCTTCTCTTAAACGCCATATGTCTTCTACGGGTCACCTCAGCATTCCCATAGATGAATGACATCACTGCTTGGGCATACCTTGGTTTTCTGTGTGACCCCCCAACGGGCCACGGAGCCACGCTGGTACACTGTGAAGGGGGGGTGTGGGGGTGGGAATGTGTAACCCCACCTTGTGGCTGACCCTGCCTAAGTGCCTGTGGTGCCAAGTGGCCGGGCCAAAGATTTAACTGCTCCAGGTCCAAACATAGTAAAGGGCCGGTGTGTCTGGGCCATGCATGCTTCTGTGAAGTCTTTAACTACTCATTTCAATAAGATGTGTTTTTAATGATACACCACAAAATAAATAAAATAAAATAAACTGGTACAAACTCAGGAATTCTGCTTTATTTAACCACAACTGGAGAATGTACCATCAGTGGTTATTTTATTCATTGAAAAAAAATACTTAAATGAGGTGTTATTATTAAATGATTAAATAATCCAGCATTTTTCCGGGAGATGACACTGCCTACTGTCTAAGCTTCAGGAAGGGCACATCTAAGTGTGCGGCCGTTTTATAGACCGCACACAGAAACAAAAGGGCAAACAGGTAAAGATGCCAGAAAACCTGAAACGGAACAGAGAACGGCGCTCCTGTGGCATTTACCTGAATGATGCTTTGATCATTGCGGAGGGGCGTGCTGTTTTTGTGTCTACCTTTTAATAGTTCCTTCAGTGGACTAAATGCACCAGTGAACAATAACCCTGGGACCTGCCGCACTTTTATTTATTGAAGTACAATTTAGAAATGTAGGCGTTTCCTCACAAGGGGTTTAAAACCAGGGCACCCCAGTTAACGGTAGTCTTTACTTTCCCTACAGCAACGCAACACTGATTAATATATTAATAATTCTTGTTTTCTTTAGCATTTAAGGGGACCCAAGGGAGGGAAGAAAAGGTGGGGGAAAAAAACAAACATGTCTTCTATTTGCCATTTGAAAGATGTTCTAATGAAACCTTTTGAGTATGGAGAAAAATAAATTAAAAGAATACTATTTTAGCGTTTGATCAATTTAAACATAGGCCTACTGATGTACTTTTTGTTTATGTACAGTATTTGATCTTAAACATTGATAAGCAAAGGCTGTGCTATGCATTCATAAAGGTAAACATACTCATGTACTTCAATACAAGTATATTTGATCTTAAACTTTGAAGTCTATATTATGACACCAAATAAAGATCAAGACATTGATTGGACTCTTAATTCATTGATTGAATATAATCCTTATTGTAGATTAAGCAGACTAGACAATGTATTGAAGCCTGTTGTCTTCTAAAACACCAGCGATCTGTAATCTCTGTGCATCACTTACTCCTTCATTTACAGGTAAAACCAGGTTAACAGAGGAGGCCAGAGGTAGAAGTATTCAGTCAGCATGCTCTAGAAATACCTACAGCACATAAATCACATACAGTTTCAAACATCCCTGAAACACCAAATAGAAAATAGTTTGATGGTCTAAAAAACATCTACTGTATCAACAGTTTATATACATTTACACACTTGCATATCCAATATTATTATTATTATTATTATTATTATTATTGTATGTTTGTTCAAAAATACAAAACAAATACAAAATACAAGAATCACACACTGGACTTACTTTTTAGATGTCCGTCTTTCTCCAACATGCCCTCTTCAGCCCGTTAGTCTGTGTACTGGTCGATATGTGGACGTGAACACCCCTTTTTGTAAGGCGATAAAACGGGGTAAATATGCTTGGTAAAAACCCCATAATATTGCATTGGTTCCCCTTCCCCCATCCTCGTGAAACATCACTTGGCAGTTGCTATAAAGGATAGATTATAACTGCACACCCAACACCAGGATTAGTGAGTTTAAGGGATTAGCTGTGTTTCTAGTTTTAGTTATTATTTTATATATTTTTACATGTGACGTCCTCAGCTCTATTCATCACATATAAGCAATCACAAATCCACAAAGATGAACAGTAACTGATTGAGTGTCTGGCTGGTCTTTTTGGATTTGTACAGTATCCACAAGCTCTCGGTTTACATCATCGTCGCTATGTCTTACTTTATTGGCCTGTAAATGGGTTGCATGAGACTTTTTATTTGGTAAAACAATCCCTGGTTGATAATACACAGTCAGGGTATGATATACGGGTATATTCTGGCACAAATGATTCTCCGTAGCAAACTGGATATTCGGTGAGTCGCATTGGCCTTAATAAAAAGAGGGGGTTGCGTAATGTGCAGTAGTGCCTTGTTGCCACCCATTCAATTCTAGGCTTAGGACATGACATGGCTGGCCCACGCGGTTTGCATAGCACCAATGGGCCACCATGGCCTTGTAAAGGGCTGTAAAGCTGTGGTAAGGGGCAGGGATCGCCACGGGTCACGCTAGCAGAACCAACATAAATGGTACCCTCTGACCCGAGACAAGGAAGCAATAAGTAAACATGAACAATACATAAACACCTGCAATCACTTATTCCAATATCGTCAACGTTGCACAAAGATACAGCAGAACATATAACTTATGTTTTGATTCTTTTTGATTATTATTCTTTTCTTTTTCTTTAAATCGGTATTGGGTTCAATATGGACAACTTCTCTTTTCTTTTGTAAATTGCACTTTATATTTTAACTCTGTTTTAACTGAAGAATAATAACAATCCTTATATTAAAATGATTTAATCTCTATAGTATTCATGCAAAATTAAATTGATTTGTTAAAGCTTCGGTTTATGGTTCTTTAAGATGAGATAATTTATGGACCGAGTCTATATTTGCAGCCCATGATCTTCTGGTAGACATTTTTATTGGGGAGTGAATGGATATATTTGGAAAACTACTGAAATGTACACTTGGCTCCCAAGGTTTGGGGGAATGGTGCGTGTGCTGCATGGTAATGTGAGCGTGGTAATGAAGCTCTGAGACACTGAGTCATCAGCTATCCAAGCTGCAGTCTTAAAACAATGCAGGACGTCAACATCTGAAAGGCCCAGACATGATTCATGAGGAATTAATTAGGCTAAGTGACGGTGAGGACACGGGAAATCACGCTCTCTGTTGATTTATTGCAGTTGATTAGGCCTATCTGTAATAAATAAATAAAAACAACCCTAAATAAATGTTTTTTAAGTAACAAGCAAACTTGAGAAGAGATTCCTTGGATTTTCAGAATTCATGGCTAGCTGTGATGATGACAGTTGGGAATGTATTTAAATGTATTGGAGCAAATAAAACAAGATGTGATAATTGCACAAAAGGATGGTTTATTTAACAAGCAGCTGATTGTATGGCAAACACTACGACACAGTAAACTCAAAACATTCAAGTATCCCAGTGAGATTAAGGGGATGAACTGGAGATGAACATCATTCAAGTCTACATGCAGATTTATTCTGTGGAGGAATCAGAGAAGAAATCATTTTAATCGACACATTCAAAAAAAAAAAAAAAGATGAACCAGAAACTTTGATTCAGGGATTTTTTTCCATCAAAACCGTACCTCTAACGACCAGTTTACTGGAGCACGCTGCCTTGCCCAGTGAATTCACCGCAACCACCTTATATTCTCCGCTGTCCTTGGGACGGACTCTCAGGATGTACATGGAGCAGACACCGTAGGAGTTGGTGATGTAATAATTGCTGTCGCCGTTGATGCATTTGTCGTCCAGGTACCAGGTGACGGTGGGTGTGGGGCATCCTCGCACTGCACAGGTCATGTAGAGTTGGTAGCCTTTATGTGGCGCGTGAACCTTCAGAGGCACCAGGATGGACGGAGGTCTCTCAAAGTTCACCTCCACGGATCTGCAACCGTTGGTCGTTATGGCAACTGCAGCGTGGTGGGACAACGATGCTAGTTAATGGACACAGGTCTTCTCATAAGGAAAAGCTTCATTAGGTTTCAATACCGTACAAACACCCTGGTCCCACTCAGATCCTAAAACGCAAACGCACACCCACCTCTGTTGCTGTTGACACCCCACGTTGGTGAGTCGGATGGATCCGAGAGCCCCATATCGTTTTTGGCGTAGATGCGGAAGTGGTACTCACTCCCTGGAAGGATGTTGGCGGTGTACGTGTTACTGAACAGACGGTCCGCGATCGTCTTCCAGATCCTCGTGTTCGAGTTGTGTTCAGCTACTACATAATACAGGCGGTCGTCCAGCTCCTGGTCTGGAGAGGGGGTCCAGGAGATATCCACTTTGCCGTGGACTGTTTGTACTATTTCCACGGGTCCAGGTCGCTTGGGTTCATCTGGAGATGAAGAATGAGACGGACGGGGAAAGAAGAAGCAGTGTGTGGAAAATAAATGAGAGTTTTTTGCATACATCAATCTCAAACTGGACTGCAAACTTGTGGACCACTGCTTGTGCAAACATCGGTCACTGTAGTGTTATCCTTAATATTTTAATAATTTTTTTAAATTGTATTCATTTTTTTTGTTAGCATAATGAGCACTCTTACACTTGGACCCAGTCATCAAGATGCTAATTCAGTTCAATCCATTTGGATTTAAACTACACAAATGCTGTTTGCTTTTCCACCTTGCCATGTGTGCATGCATGCTTTATAATTTCAGTTAGTTCCTTATCAATTATCTAGTAATACACAATGTAAAGTTAAGTGCAAGTCCAAGGTCAACCTAAACGTGGACCTTGGTCTTGGGACTTTGTCAAAGGCCTCTCAGTTATTGGATGTATTTTCACTTTGATAACTGTCAAAACTCATCAACTCAGGTCACATTAAGCAAACATTGTGTGAGTTAGCGATTTATTGTTTGTTGGCCTTACCTGTGACTCTAACTTCAATGTCAAAGGCAGCCTCCCCCACTGAGTTTTTGGCCCTTATAGTGTAGATCGCTGAATCGCTACGTTTGGACGAGGGAATCACGAGCTGGGACATTCCCTCTGTGTTGATAACGTTAATCCACAGTGAAACTGGTTCATTGTCCTTCAACCAAGTTACTTCTGGTGGAGGCTCGGCCTGAAGATGTCAACATCACAATGAAACAGGATATGATGTCAAATCCAGCCTTTCTTTAGAGCAAATCACATTTAGAAGAACTATTTGGAGCAAAAAGGTTAATCGAAACGATGAAAACTTTCAATCAAAGGATTTAAATATAGAATTTTGTTTTTGTTTTGAAGGTAAACAAAAAAACAGAAGGCAGTTCAATTTAAAAATATCAATGTAATGTCTGATCTTAAATAATAACTAAATAAATAACTAAATAATAAGCTTGTTCAGGTAATCATACTATACCTCATAGTTGACTTTTACACGCACAGAATTTCCAGCTCTGACCACAATGAAGTCCTCTGGGGTGCTAAAACATGGTCTCACTGTGTAGAATACACACAACCTTTACATTCAAATATTGACAGGAAACGCATTATTATTCCGGCTGATCCGGTTCAATATGGCACTTCTTCACTGAACTTACTGTTAGGATTTTTAGCACACACCATCTTAGAGGGGGGGCTTAGATCTCCGGCCCCAGACTCATTAATGGCTGAAACTCTGAACTCATATTCTGCCCCCTCTGTCACATCTTTAACTGCATAGCTTGTACCTGAAAGGTAATTGGTTAAAAAAAAAGTGCTCTTTAAAGTAACATGTCAACTGAAAAAGAGAGCAACATGATCCCCTATTTAAATAAAACATTTATATAATAAATGAATAACAAATATTAAATAAATCTATGAGCCAATAGACTGGGGGATTCAGAGACCTTCAATCGGCTCATTAAGTGGATTCAAGGTGATCCACTGTTGTGTTTCCTTCTTGCGCTTCTCCAGCTGGTAACCAATGATTGGCACTCCTCTGTCAGTGACTGGAGGGGTCCAGGTCAATGAGATGCAGGTCTTTGAGACGCTGGTCACGGTGGGGGCTCCGGGTGGACCGGAAAGAACTGAGGGGATGACGAGCATGATAATGAACATTCAAAAATACAATGTTTTAAAAGTTATAGGATCCTCCTGCAGTAGTCCAACATGTTGCTGACGTTTTCTCTCTGAGCACCTTCCGCTGTAAGATATTTTGGACCTTCTACAACAGATGTACAATTACATTTTTTCCCCCCCACGAAGCATTATAGAAAGTTCTCTGGTTTAGGGAGTTTTCAGTTGGTATTTAAAGTCCCAGTGAAACGGAAGTTTGAGATCATCTAAGTTCAGTAGTTTTACGTATTTCTGACTGAAACACGCTATAGGGGCGGAACATAACGTTTAGGGGAATTTGATTGGAAGTTTTATGTGACGTAAACATTTGAGTGGTACTTGTTTTCCAGGAAGTAAAAAAATCATAGGATTTGATATAAGATTACAACGCAACAAAAATGGTGCAATTTGTTTTGGCGTAAATCGTTAACTAGGTGCCCACTATGACCAAGGATGTGATCCAAAACGAAACAAAATGCATTTTTGATGTCACTGGGTCTTTAACAAGGGACAAGACAGGTTTTAGTCTGCTTACTCATCACGCCTGCCATTATGCCCTCTGCTGTGTCCAAGGCATCGCTAAGACCCTCCTGGTTTTCGGCATAAATCCGGTAGTTGTATCTCTTGCCGTGGGTCACGTTCCTGTCTCGGTAGTGGGTCTTGTCGGCCGAGACATCCCCAAGCTTTGGCCAAAGGCTTTGGCCTGCCTGCTGTCGCTCTATGATGTAGTTTGTCACTCCAGAGCCACCGTTGTCTCTAGGAGGATTCCATTTGATTTCAATCAGGGATGACGTGGTTTCCACAACTTCCACAGGACCATCTGGTGGGCCGGGCCTGTCTGTGAGGAAAATTCTTACTGGTCATTCACTTTCCATGAGGTAAACTTCACGTCAATGCCTTCAAGTAACGATCGGCTCTATTAGTACATTCATAGTGTAAACAGGTGGGCATAATGTGCGCTCATTGAATTTCAAGTTTTTAAATGCAGAGAAAAATCTAATTTTCTCTGCTATAAAATCTCTTTTATTACATCTCTGAATATCTGAATAGCTTTTTGTATTGGTTTTGTTATTTGAGAGAGGAAATTGATACCCGATTTAAGCCTGATACCAGACAAACATCCATTTCCTGTATTGGTATTATCTGATACTTTGAAGGTAAGAACTGTTGCCACAGATGCAAGCTGCCACATTCTACATATTTCACATGGATGACAGTGAAAGGGATCCAGTACCTAAGACAATAAGCTCAGACGTGGCCTCCGCGACCCCAAAGGGGTTCTGCAGATGGATTTTAATTCTGCCCGCGTCCGTCCTCAGGCAGTCCTTCAGTGACAGACGACTGTGGTTTGACTCCCTTACAATCTTCACTCCCCCTCCGTCCTTCACTTCGGCTCCCTCCTTAAACCATTTGACCGCTAAACCCTCCTGAGGCGGAAAGGGCATCTTGAAAGCGGCGTTCTGGCCCACCCTTATAATCACCGGCTTGGAGAATTTGTGAAGGTCATCGGGGTCAAACGCAGGTACATCTATCAGACGCAGAGCAACGTGCAGTAAATGCCTCGGAGCTGTCAATTCAAACCATTATTTTTTTAAGCGTGTTGAAAAGCGTACCTCCAACAGTGAGCTTTCCTTGAGTGCTGTGCTCTCCCGAGACAAAACGATACACCCCGGATTCACCATCTCCACAGCTGTTTATTGACACTTTATGACAATTTCCATTTTTGGTTATACTGAGTCCATCTCTAGAAGTTAACTAGTAGGAAGGAAGAGGAAAATCTATAAAATGATGGTTTAGTTTAAGCAGTAAAACCGTAGTTTGTTTAATCTTTACCGGCACTCCATCTTTGAACCATTCTCCGTCACCATCGGTATTCATCTCAACATTTAATTCAGTTGGCTGGCCAAGGAATGTGTAGACATCAACAAGTCCATTCTTGATTCCAGACTCTATGTAACCAAAAACAAAGTATTAGATTAGATTAAACTTTATTGTCATTGCACAGACAACGAAATGCAGTTAGCATCTAACCAGAAGTGAAAGTGCAAAAAGAGTATTTACAAATCTGATTAAATATGAATAACAGTAAAAACAGTAGGGCTAGATATGGATATGCTTATGAATATGAATATAGATATATGGATATAATATATATAGATATGAATGTACATATGTACAGTATGAACGATACTGACAGACAGGCGAACATACAAGCATACAAACATAAGTATGTTTGTATGTTTATATCCAACCTGCATATTAATCCTTGGATCTCATAACTAACAGTACATTAACAAAAATGTATCATTGTCATTCATAAATGTCATTCATAATGGGAACATGTTTTCCTAACAATGAGAAGCAATACTAATATAGGACCATACATTGTTTGATCATTTGTTCTTGGATTACATCATCTCAAAGGTAATTCACGTTAGACCGCAAGTCTTTTGGCAGTGGCCTAAAGGTTAGAGAGGTTGTCGGTTCAATCCCCGGACTGGCAGGATAAATCTGGGTGGGGAAAGTGAAAGAGCAGCGCTTGCCCCTCCCTCATAACCACCACTGAGGTGCCCTTGAGCAAGGCCCTTAACCCCAACTGCTCCAGTGGAGCTGCTCAGTGGTTGTACTGGGCAGCTTCCAGGTGTGAATGCATGCAACTGTGTGAATGTGATCAGGGCGATCCTGCAAAAGAGAGGCTTCCTCTCAGTGAAACTTCCCTGAATAAATAAAGGTTTAAAAAATTATTTTTTTCTAGACATGCAAAAAAAGTAAACACAGGGGTCGGGACAGGGTCGGTAAAGTAGTTGAAAACAGTATGATAGGTATCCAATATGGATGGAATCTGGGTGTGATATACTAATGACACTTGAGTGAGAATGAGTGTCAAGAGGGAAGGTTACATTTACACACATTGCAAACAGGAAGAGCATGCACACACAACCAGGAAGAGCATGCACACACAACCAGGAAGAGCATGCACACACAAACAGGAAGAGCATGCACACACAAACAGGAAGGTCATGCACACACAAACAGGAAGGACATGCACACACAAACAGGAAGGACATGCACACACAAATAGGAAGCGCATGCACACACAAACAGGAAGAGCATACACACACAAACAGGAAGGGCATGCACACACAAACAGGAAGGGCATGCACACAAACAGGAAAAGCAAAGCATCCTCACAGAGAACATCCATCACCAAAGGAAGAGTGGAAACAGGCAGGGATTAACTATAATGTCATGAATCAGCTTTA
>OMPB01085907.1:0-10653 GCA_900312615.1 Stylephorus chordatus | reverse complement strand
TCACTCACTCACTCGCACTTTCCATCTCACCCCCCTTAACGCTCACTTGCTCACTCTCACTCATTCAATCAGATGCTCATTCACTCAGATGCTCACTACTTATTCACTCCGATGCTCGCTCTCATTCACTCAGACGCTCACTCTCATTCACTCAGATGCTCTCTCATTCACTCAGATTCTCACTCTCTCATTCACTCAGATGCTCTCTCATTCACTCAGATGCTCACTCACCCTCTCATTCACTCAGATGCTCTCTCACTCTCTCATTCACTCAGATGCTCACTCAGATTCTCATTCACTCAGATTCTCACTCACTCTCTCACTTACACATACTTGCTTGCTCATCTTCTCTGTAACATAATCGTTCACCCTTATTTTGTCAGGCATACTCACTTATTCATTAAGGTGACGACATACCTTTTGACAAACATTGTCTTTTCAGTGCAAAGCAAGTAAGAAGGCAGTTGTCGTTATTCGCGGTCTCAGAGTCGTTGAAACAGTTGCTGTTCTTCATCTCTCATAAGAATGGTGACTATTGAAAGCTGTGATGCAGCTACTGCTTAGGTCCAGTGTAAATATGAATCTGCCCTAATGTTTTTTAAATT
The DNA here is from genome assembly GCA_900312615.1 of Stylephorus chordatus. Lineage (NCBI taxonomy): Eukaryota > Metazoa > Chordata > Actinopteri > Stylephoriformes > Stylephoridae > Stylephorus > Stylephorus chordatus. The sequence goes on along the minus strand of OMPB01085907.1, from coordinate 10,048 downwards.
AAACGTTTAATTGTGTGCCTTTCAGGTGACAATGTTCTCATCAAACAAGGTGCCTTTAAGCTAAGCAAACATACATTTTCAGTATGTAAAATCTGCTGGTGAAGCATTGTATTAAAGGTGGGGTAGGCAAGTTTTTTTTTGGTAATATTTGGTGAAATTCTCTTCACATTTCGACATCTAGCAATAAACCAACTACTCAGATATCTGTGACTGTCCCAGGACAGATTTTCAGGGACTTTCGGTTTTCACCGCTCCCGGTAGCCAACATCCAATGAGGGCAGCTCTCAGCCAGGATTTTGATAGGCAGGTAACCCCGCCTATCAAAATGGTGGTGCGCGTCCCCGAGAGGCAGACTGGGCACAGCAACGTCGAATCGAAGAGGAGGGGGTGTGTTTTTCGCCACTGTAGACATTCAAAATCTTTATTCTTATGCCAAGATTCTGTTCACGCCCAAAACTTGCCTATCCCACCTTTAAATATCTTTTTAATTTTAAATCACTACAGAACTCAAAATGTTAAAACGGATGCCTCTTTTCTACAGTCATGAACCATTATATTATTTTATACTACAATAAACAAAACAAACATTTTCATAAGGGTCTGTATCTTCCTTAGTTTTTCTTACTGTGAATATGAATGTCCTATTCTTGCACAAACTGGTTTTAGTGTGTTTCTAACCTTATTTAGGAATTTGGTTAAGCGAATACAACAACAAAAAAAATCATAACCTAACTTAACATATTTTCACCTGATTGTGCTCTATTGAAAGGTACAATAAAACACTTGTATTTCTCCTTTTTTCCTCATTCAATTCCTCGTTTACATGCTTGTACACTAGAAATGAGGGTTAGGGTTCATAGAGTTCTAAGTGGTTTGTGCTGTCTTGAGGAAGTAAGAAGGAACTATTTATGTTTTGGAAAAACTGGAAAATGCTCTACGTGACGTGCTGGAATAGCAGTCATCAAGGCACAGACTGATGTGATGACTTCTCGGTCGGTGTTGTCAGACTGCAAAGAAGCTCCAAGGACAGAGAGCAGTTTTCTTTTTTGCTTTCCATACAGTGTTGGTGGGTAAGATTTTAGAAATGTGTCTTTATTTTGGATGTAAATACATTTTTTATCTGATGATCTTTCTTCAAACATTTTTAACTAAACTGCAATACTCCATATGATATGCAGCATAATTGAAAGTGTCATTTCTACAAAAAACGTGCAGCCATTTTGGTAATTTTATTTTGTGCATAAAAGTTATAAATTCAAAAATAAATAAATGATTTATAATAGGCTAATGTCATATGATAGTTGTTAATAATCATAAAATTAGGTTGGAAACTAAATTAACGGGCTTTATTCCAACTTCTTACGGTATAGTATGTTTTCATAGTCTTATCATTAGGTGCAGGCCAAAAGTGATTCCTATTACTGTATTATCTTGGGTGCAGGCAAAGTGAACGTGCAAGCAGGAGAACCAGTTTGATAATCATCAGAATGTATGGCATGGGGGATCCTTGTCCTCTTCAAACTCTCACCTAACATTTTAAGTTCAGTAAAAGTAAAGAAAACCAATGTGCACTCTGTACAGAAGGACTTGTAGAGAAAGGTTTAGGTCTTGGCTCAGCTGTGAAACATGTTGCAGTGGTGTTTCCCTACAGTAATTATATGTATTCTAGGAAAATAATTTCTACATTGATTTTTACATTGAGAATCCATAGAATATCTTTTTTTTCCTATTATATTCTATTTCTGGAGTAAATGGAGGAGACTGAGCCACTTATAGCTCCTAGGCAGGAGGAGAGGACCTTGAATGGCCACTGCAGATGGAACACAGGCAAGCCAAATCCTGGCTCTGCGGTGGTGGAGAACTTTAGGAGAAGGCTAAAGTACTTTTTCATGAATCCCTGTGAGAAATACAGAGCCAGGGGTCGTAAACCATGGAAACTTATGTTGCAACTTCTGAAAATTGCAATCATCACAATCCAGGTACACTGTTTTTCCTCATATTTGACACAATTCACCACAAAACGGGAGGTGATATCAGTTGCCTCAAATATTTTGTGTATATTTTTTTACCTCCAGTTAGTCTCTTTTGGCCTAAGCAACGAGATGATGGTCACCTTCAAAGATGAAAATCTGATGACGTTCAAAAATCTTTTCCTCAAAGGATACAATGACCGACACCATGGAACGTATGCATTGTACAGCAAAACGGACGTCTACGAACACATTCACTACGCCGTCGATAGGGTGAATTTGAATTCTTTGAAATAGTGAATGGCTTTTTATCAAGGTTTATCAAATGGGTGCTCACTTGTGGCAGGGTCAAACCTCAAATTTGTAGACAGTCACATGATCAATTTATATTGGAATGTTTTTCACTTTTCTCTTCTTCTTTTTTTCAGTACATAAATCTCCACAGACTGACAGTAGGTAACCATGCATACGAGAGGGTTGATGGACTCTACACCCCTATGTCTCTTTGTAAAGAATTCTACAAGAATGGCAGCATCTTCCCAGGCAATGAGACGTTTGACATCGACCCACGTGTTGAAAAAGGTGAAATAAATAACAGATAGATATAGTTACCACTGATATTCACTTATTAAAACTAATTCTGGCACAAAATGTCTGTACAGACACATGTTGGATAACATTTTCATGTATTATTCTTAGTCATATTCTATTTAATAAAGAGTGCTAGTCAATAAAATATGGGAGGAGGACTACTTAGAGGTTAGAAGATACTGTAGATACTGTATGTCGATTTTTGATTTATAATTGATTAATGTCACCAATGGAAAGTCACACAATGGTGTGACTTGGGATTGCGAGTAAAAGAGGAAGCTTTCTGCAGAATGGGTATCTGTGATCATTTTGTGACCACACATTAATTTTATTCAAGGGTTGAATTGTTGAAATTAAACTGTTTAACCCCTTTTATAATTTGTCTTGATCTTTCTGCATTTCTTAACAGTTTGTTTTTCCATATATCCAACAATTGATAATGAAAGTTTAGCAAGACAGCTGAACTTCACTCTTGATTTCAAAAGGTGACTAGTTTATTTAATTCCAGAAATACAGTCACAGTAAAAGAGTGCAAAGTTAGATAAAATACATTTCTGCGTCCAGGCTGCTATCAGTGAACATGTACCTGACACTGAAAGCCATCAATCTGCAGACCGTGCGCCACCATGAACTACCAGACTGTTACTTCTTCAATATAACGGTAGTTTACACGAGTCACAAAATATGGCTTATTAAGCTTATCGAGAATATTTTTTAAATCACGTTAAGAATATATATATTTTGCATGCGTATAAAATAACTTCTGCTCTGTTTCCACCAACCCACAATTAACTGAGAAATGCTACTTTGTTTTTATACAGATTATGTTCAACAACCGTGCCCACAGCGGAAGGATAAAGACCCAAATAGAGAATGATGTTGGCATTTATGAATGCAAAGACTGGACCGTAGCAGGCCCTTGTAAGTATCCATTCAACAACAAAAAGTTTCAATATTTGAAGGAAGTACTAAATACTAAGTACTAAAAGTACTAAATCCAAAACCAAACGTTATCCCACGTGCTATAGCTGGGAAGAATGACTACATGCTTCTGCTGTTTGATTCGTTGGTCATCATTGCCTGCTTCACCTCTCTCATCCTATGCACGCGTTCTATCAGAAATGGAATCCAACTCCAATTTGTAAGTTAAGATGAGCCCGTTTTACTCGTTTGGACTGTTTTGCAATAGACACATTTATAGATGCTGGCAAAGAAAGTTGGTATTTGCCTGTTGACTGCTAATAATTCCATCCTGCCAAAGCTACTACCACAATATGAGGCCGTACAGACATGAATCAGCTGATAGTTAAATAAATTCAATTAAAGCTCAATTAAATGCAAACATTTGCAAATAGTTTTCCGTAATACATTCTACATTACATTGTGTGTAAAGTGAACCAATAAGTGAGGTTAGCATTACCACTTTTGTTGAATAATGTTGAATATTATGAATGCCAAAGTTACACCCAATTTGATTGCAAGCCTGTCTGAGGAAGGTGTAACACACCGAAACGTCACTTTTGGCTGCCAATAAATCTAATGAAATCTGGAGTTGCGTACCTGGACTTTGTTCCCTTTCTTTTGTCAAAAGTTACACCCAATCCATATGCTTTGATTGTCCTGAGCCTCACCTGTAAGTCACTTTGGATAAAAGCGTCTGCTAAATGCATCAATGTAAAGGCAATCTGATGTGCAAGACAGTTGAGAATTACTGCAGCCTTTACTCTTGACCTTTTATACAGTCTATGCACTTGACTGATGCGTTGCATGTGGATTTATTTCACGCAGGAGTATAATACATTCTTTCAAAGCTACTTCAATAAAACTGTGCCCTGGTCAGATCGCTTGGAGTTTGTAAATGGTTGGTACATCCTCATCATTGTGAGTGATACGCTGACCATTGCAGGGTCAACTCTCAAAATAGGAATTCAAACAAAGGTACTGTATGATTATTTTTTTCACTTTATATATAGATACGGGGGGAAAGGAAGGCATTAATTAAGCATCCAGAATGGGATGCTTATGTTTTGTTTTTGTTTTTTCATTTTCATTTTATTTTGCAGTACCTGACAAACTATGACGTGTGTAGTATTTTGCTGGGGACAGCCACAATGTTTGTCTGGATCGGGGTCATTCGCTACCTTGGTTTCTTCAAGAAGTACAATGTAAGAATTCCTTCTCAACTGCTAATGCATCATATTGAGAGCATGAATATGTTATTCAAGCGCAACAGATGTCCTCCTCATTTCTCAGATCCTCGTCTTGACCCTAAGGGCTGCATTCCCGAATGTGATCCGATTCTCCTGCTGCGCGGCCATGATCTACCTGGGATACTGTTTCTGTGGTTGGATCGTGCTCGGGCCTTACCATGACAAAGTGCGTATGTACATAAACCCTTACCCTCTCTGACATGCATATGTCTACTCATTCTACTTTACCTGTCTGGGATCCCAAATAACCGCTGTGTATATGCTGCACTGCCTATTTCAGAGCAGTAAGATGTCACCGTGCTCATTTTATTTCAGTTCCGAACTTTGGATAAGGTGATGGATTGCCTCTTCTCTCTTATCAATGGGGATGACATGTACGCCACTTTTAAGGAGATGCGAGACCAGACCTACATGGTGTGGCTATTCAGCAGGCTCTACCTGTACACCTTCATCTCCCTCTTCATCTACATGGTGCTCAGCCTGTTCATCGCTCTTATCACCGACACCTATGAAACTATCAAGGTGCTTCCTGCATCCCCTCTGAACACATTTGAGCAGATAATGTTTTAGATGCGTTGTGTCAAATGTTTCATTTTTTTGCCCACAAATGACCTTTATTTAACTACCAAAGACTAATACTGTGGTTGTTTCTTAATTAGCACCACCAGGAAGACAAGCTACCAGTGTCCCAGCTTCAGGCCTTTATAGCAACGTGTAGAGATCAGCCTGAGTCTGGAAGATATCAGACTGATAAAGAGACAGCGTCCTGTGGTTGCTGCTTTGGATGAACCCTACAGCAAGGCATTGCTCTGAAAATGTAATGATCTTCCCATATGGGACGAAGAGTTTTCCAAAAGCAAGACTAAACCGGAGTATTTGATTAATCTGTATGTTTTGGTGTTACACGAATCATGTCATTGTTAGCAATCTAAATTGGTATACATTTAAATTGAGTCTAAATTGGGCCTGTGTGTATCTGTGTACTGTAAGATATGTAAATAAATTCCAGATATTTCTTGCAAAAGAACATGTAGTATAAAAACTAATGACATTTAAAATGTGGTTACGTACATTCTTGCATTTTACTTGAAAAAGCCTTGTGACGCTGTCTGTCAAAGGCTGTGAAGTGTGAACAACAACCTGCGTGCCATTAAATAGCACCTGAGGGGGCACCACATTTGCATAATCGTCCTCTTGTCGGTTCACACCCAATGCACTTGTTCGATAGTGGTTGCTTGACAACGCTGCCTCCAATGACGGTGGTGTTTAGTTTGAAGCCAGCACGGGAATATACTTCAAAACAATCAGCTCTTTGCACCTTGATTATGAATCCGGGGCGCTTTAAGGTAAAAAAGGTATTTATTTTTTGGGTTGTTTTTTTTTTTTCTAACGAAACTGACAAGCTAGCTGCGACACGGTGTTCCCAGAACAAGAAACATTAAAGTATATTGTCAATAGTCTTTGTATTAGACACCGGATTGAACGACGTTTTCAATGTCATTTATTCGCATGAGGATACTGTGCGTGTGCGTGTTGTCCAATAATGCCCACGGACACGGTCCAGCTTAGCTAGCAGTGTTCAACTTTCTCAACCTATTTAACATTGTAACGTTTACTTTTGCGTACCTACAATAAGGTAAGCTGCTTTATATTCAATGACTGTGATTCGCTTAAATATTCCGCAAGAGGCGATTAGGGATGTACTGGGCTGACAGTTGACCTATTTAAGCGAAACTATAATTTCTGCAAGTAAGATATGTGTAACTATGACGGCAAGGTATTCCTTTTCATTCAAGGAAAACTTGAGAATCTAAAGTCTAGTGCCCTGGGGATCTGGTTAATCTTGTTTTGCATGTATATCACGTTGTAGTCTATACACACACACATCGTTTTTATGTTTTCCCATTTTTATGTTATTTTATTAGTTTCTTGCTTGGAATCATTTTACTACTACAGTACGTTACACTTTGGCCATCCGTATGACATTACCCAACCTTGGTTCACAAAGCCCCAACCCCCACCTGCATGATCCTGTATAATCCTGTGTTTCAAACTCAACCCAGATTATCTTGGTCCATGATGATTGACAATGTGGTGGTTTTTGGTGCTACGTTATAGGGCTCTGTTCCAGTGGGAGCCTCTGATCTGCTGCTATGAGTTTTAATCTGACCAGACATCAAACATAACTGATGACCACGCCCGAGTCCTGACGTTTTCTGTGATATGGGAGACTGGTGGACCACTGCACCATTAGGAACATCTATGGGTAAATCGCAGTGCCATCTTAACACGTCCATCAGAGTAGCTCAGAATAGAAATGTCCATGGGCTATATTTGCAGATCTGCTACATGTGCCCTATATTTGTGTTCTTGTTTTAAAGCTGTGACCTGATTCCGGGTCTTCAGCGCGAGGAATGTTTCATTACGTTACTTTCATGAATATAGCATGTTTCTTTCTAAAAAGCATAGTGATTGTAATGGCTTGTACATTTTAACTCTTCCTCTCCCGTGTTTAGAAAACCACGAGATCTCCAGCATATCGCGCCTGACGATGTCCCCCACCAGGCACATCAACTTTGAGTCGATGTATTCCTCCTCTTTGCCCCTGTCCAAAAGCACACACAATGTTCTTAGTGCCTTTTGTATAGAGGGAAATATTCCTCAATGCATTTCATACATTAATCAGGTACTTTCATGCTTTCTTCATACTTTGTCTACAAATGATGCATATTTTACAATGCAGAATACTGTAATGTCATTGTATGTTTGCTACATTTAATTGTCAGCTTTGTTTAGGCTTTAATCCAAGGTTCTCTGTAACGGTGCCATCGTTCCTTTCTGCATTGAATAGGAGCTACTTTCTTTGGGCCTCTCCTCCACGTGTATGGTGACCTGCAGCGAAGCAGAGGACGCCGCCCTGAATGCGGTGCCGGCCCTGAACGCCATGTACGAGATGCTGCAGGTGCACCGTCGCAGCCAGCGCTCTCTGGAGGAGTTGGAGCGAGAGCAGCTCAAGTGCGCCAGCACCCTGGAACACTTTCAGACGGGTAATTCCAGGCTGAAGGTAGGTCAAACAGTCAAACAGCCTCTCTGTTGCCACCACTGCAATGTGAACACTACGTCACTTCGAATCCTCTAGTCTCTCCTAATTGTCTTTTCGAAGCACAGATTGTTTTTCCAGATTTCGGTCAGGGTGAGTAAATAAGTGTGTGTTAGGTTGCACTAAATCATCTGTCTCACCAGGATCAGTTGGAACTACTGAAAAGGGAGAAATCTGGTCTTCATGAGGCTGAACGGCAGCTACAGCTCAAAATTAAGACCTTGCAGAGCTGCCTCAAATCTGAAAAAGATGAGGTTGGCCTTTTTAATTGCTGCTTTTTATATAATATGTATATAATGCATTACTTTTAATGATGAGGAAGCTCTTTGATGACGGATTGTGTGCCCTTGGTTACAGATCCAGAAACTCCAGAGTATTATTGCCAGCCGCGCCTCCCAGTACAGCCATGATGCCAAGAGAAAGGAGCGGGAATGTGCAAAGCTTAAGGAGCGACTCAGTCAGCTTCTGGTTGACAAAAAGGATAAGAAACTAGGTCAGCTGGCTGCTTCTCGGAGTCAATGACCTTGTTAAGCATCATTTGTAACAAGTGAACTTATGTTGGTGTCCTATTCCAATTTCCAACAGCTATAGACTTATTGAACTACCTGGGACGCTCGGATGGCAAAAGAATCCAATGGAAAACCGCAAAAGCAAGTTCCAGGTTTGTCATTTCCTTTCTGGGAAACTGCCTTCCTGTGTATGTCCTAAAGCTGTTCTTTTCAAACTATTTAACTCTTAACTTCTCTTGTTTTTTTGTTTGTTTCTTGTGCAGCCATGAGGGAGACATGTACAAGTCATTGTTGAATGACTACGAGGTTCGACAGCGGTCCCTGATGGTGGAGAACGCCGAGCTGAAGAAGGTCCTCCAACAGATGAAGAGGGACATGATGTACATTTTGAGTCCACACAAGCCCTGCTCCAGAGGAACCCCTGCAGAAGAAAGCCGCGAGCGGGTGCTCTTATTATTTCTGTTGTTTTTATTTATTTTGTTTTATTTTTTTATAACCAACCTCGGATGGAAGATGCAATTGCGCCTCAGTTTTCAAGTGGAAGTACGCTGCTGGCCTGTGCAGACACTACCAACTTTGCTTACCCAGATTTCATTGTGTGGTTGCTCTCAGGCGGGTTTGGATTGGGAGGAGGAGATGGTCGAGGGGAGCAGAGACAATCTGGACCAGTCCTGTGAGCAGGCGAAGGAGCAGTTAACCAACAGCATCAGGCTGCAGTGGAGGAGGCTGAAGAACCACATGGAGAAATTGGACAGCCAAGGTACTGCAGCACGGTCACACAAGAATGATGAACGTCACAGTATGGTGGAAGCCTTCGCTGTGAGTTGGCACGCTTTCAAGTAAGGAAACGTTGGAAAATAAACCGTTGTTAAATGGAATCGTTTGGCTGAAGAGCCAAATGAGTCACATTTGATGAGTCAAACCAGTACAGTACAAGAATTTGAGTTGTGGTTTTAACATTAGTCACCATAGCCACATTGAGTGTAGATAGTTTTTCCACATGTAAACTGAGCAGGTGATCATAAATTAATAATAATGTGCTATCAACACAAATTCCTCCACCCCCTTCCTTAAACTATATATTCTGTAGTATTGGGTTACTTAAATTGAGCCTAAGTGCGTTTTAACACCTACTGTATAGTCTGTTTACTTCCGAATCAGGGATTAATTTCTTACAATGTTGCACTCGCACCCTGGTTCAGTTTTGTTTTCGTTTTGTTAAACAAACGCCATGTGTGAGCTAACTGTTCCCTTATTGGCCAGAATTTTTGTGCGGGAATTTCATCACTTCAAACACGGAAGAAGGCATCGGAAATGGAGCAAACTCACCAGCTCATCATTGCAGTTGTCGCGATTCTCTGGCTGTTACACCAGTGTCGTCAGTACGAGTATCACATTCACTTTGAACGTGAATCTAGACTTTGTTTAGAAAGTAATGTGTTGATGCATTTCGTACAAAGACGTGCTGCTTCGAGACACTTCAGTCGGAGGAGAACCCATGACTCATTTTTAAAGGAGATCTATTATGCTGATCCGTGTTTTAGTACATACAAACAATGTTATAATGTTGGATATCAAATGCAAACCTCACCAAAGTTACAAAACATGAGCTATAGTGTTTCTGCCGTAATCCTGCAACGTGGTTTCCTGCCTCTCTGAACGGCTCGT
>OMPB01085898.1:0-11261 GCA_900312615.1 Stylephorus chordatus | reverse complement strand
AACCATGCTGATGTTTTGTCATAAATTCTTTAATCTAGTCATCATTTATGCCATGTTACTGGGATGGGCATTTTGGCGTTTTTTTGTACACGTGTACACTTAAGGCTCTCACACACTGGCGGCGTAAGGCGTGCGGCAAAACAGCCGGCCCTATCTTTTCAATGCAAACCATACCGCCGCCGGTAGGCGCGCAGCTGCCGGTGTTAAAGCAAAGATTCCAAGCTACGTGGTAGTTATGATAATCTAAAGTTTATATAAATATAAACTGTATATAAAGCTGACATTAGATCGCATGTCAGATTTAGGGTGTCGTAGCGGAAAACTGCAGTCACAGAGCTTCGATGTCGATGTGAAAGTAAAGATTCCAAACTACATGTTTTTTATAGTTTTTATTTGATGTTGATAGCACAAATACAAAAGGAGTTATGATAATCTAAAGTTTATATAAATATGCGTGCCTAGTGTGCACAAAAGTATGCCCTATATCGTATGTATCTTTTTATTTATTTATTTATTTATTTTTCGAAACGGGGAAAAATGCCCAAATCTGCTGGATTCGATCGTCAGGTTATCCTGCCCCTCACTTACGCAAAATAGGTTTAATCCTCACAGACAGAAGTTGTGATGACATGTTGATCATTTGAGATACTCAGCCACAGTTTTATGTTGGTTCTTGAATGAATATGTTGAGTCATTTTTGAAGTTAAATATGTGGCAAAGCTGTTAAAACACACACACACACACACACACACACACACACACACACACACACACACACACACACACACACACACACACACACACACACACACACACACACACACACACACACAGAAATTGACAATTTTGCACTCAGGTTTTTTGGTGATATGTGTGGCAGTGCCATGTTTAAAGCACTTTTGTTAAATGTCAGACAGTATATGACAACGTTTTACTGAAATCTTACAGTATGTGTGGCAGTGCCATGTTTATAAAAGCACTAGATGTTAAATGTCAGTAGGCCTATATGACAATTTTGTTAAATTTGTGTTTGTACATAGTGAAACTTGTGACAGTCACCCATGTTCAAGAAAAACATACTGATGAATGTTGTTCAAATAACAGACGATATCTGTGGAAAAAAATTCAAAGTAATTTTATAATGTTTATGGCGTTAAGTACTCTGTATCGGTAATCAGTATCGGTGAGTACTCAAAAGTACTCGTACTCATACTGTTTTGGAAAAAAGTGGTATCGGTGCATCCCTACAAAAAAATCTTAGTAAATCACACGCAAAACGGCCACAAGCGGAAAGTGCAATTTATTACAATGCACACGCAATTTAGTACAGAGTATTTGGGAGCTTAGTAAATCGAGCCCATGCAGTATACACAAATATAATATACACAAGTACACACACACATTCAAAAAAAGCAACATTTCTCTATCAGTTAATGGCTGAGAGTATGTTATTTATTTGGGGGTTTCATTTCTAGAATAACTTAGGCTGTTTTTTTTTGTTGAATGGCTTATTCAAAATGAATTGAAACGAATAAATTAATATCAGAACGAATAAAACCAAATAAGAACGAACGAATACATTACAGTTCTTTCAACCTTCCTCCACGAGTACTCGAGCACTACTCGAGTACATCATGCGATCAATCGATCTGGATTTTTTTTTTAAATGCCCATCCCTAAACCAAACCTGTACTTCCACTTCTCTCGTTGTCTCTCTGCTGTGATGATGTATACAATGAATGACAGAAGCTGTGTCTCAATGACCTGCAGAAATTCACGTGACAAGCTAACAGAAGAAGTCAACAGTATGTTCATTCACAATATAGTACATGGCTTCATAGGGGCAAACAGTGGTTCTTTAAAGCATTGCTTCTGGCACAGACCATTCTCTCCTGCCATAGCATTATGCAGTCAGCTACTGCTGCAGTTGACTATGTTATGGAAACATAACGACTTTATTTTCTGCATTGCATTCCTCCAGTGAATGGTCAGCCTCGACCCCTGGAGTCCAGTCAGGTGAAGTACCTGCGCAGGGAGCTAATCGAACTCCGGAATAAAGTCAACAGCCTCCTGGACAGCCTGGAGCCCCCAACAGAGCCTGGGCTTGCCGCTACAGCACCGGACAGTGGTATGGCGCTCCCCCCACCCCACCCCTGACACAGGCCCTCACAAACCTGAGCTTCCCAAAAGGTGTAGCAGGGCAGCTGTAGCTCTAGAGAGTAATATCCACACACCAGGGTTCTGAGCATGGTTGTCCATTTGGCTGCGGAATCTAATACAAAGGTCCACCTTGTGCTCTCATTTAAAATCAAAATGACAGTTATAGGTATCTGCTTTTACAATATGTGCAGCAACTGTTAAACATATTATTCAATGCAGTTATTAAAGTTATTTCCTTTCATTTTTTTAACTGTGCGTTATGGGGGGGTTAAATCACAATGATTCATAAAATTGAGAATTTCCACCATAGCGAACACCATCATCCCAAAACTTGGAGAACAGTAGAGAGATTGGGGTGGGGGGGGATTGATTCAGTTATGTATTGCGATTCTTTTGTGCAGCGATCCATGTATCGCCACACTGACTCCAAAATGACTTTTTTTAAATAACATTTTAATTTATATGTTTGAATTCGAGGTGGTGAAACGTTGCCGTTCCTCTATAATCCTACAGATGGCATGTGTCCTACATGTAGCAGCAAATGTAGCTTTTTTGTTTACTTCTAATTTTAAGTAAAATTGTATACTGTTGTATTTGAAGTTATTTTGTATTGTTTAAATGCTGCCCTTGGTTTTTGAGGGGGGGGGTAATGTTATAGGCTACATTTAATTACTCGTGTTCAATTCAGTTGTGCAACTGTTGAATAAAGCTTTCAAGGTATAAAGCTTTAGAGGTATGACTCAACTTTTTTCACGTGGTTCAAGGTTTTAAAATTGTAACAAAAAATTTAATTGCAATACTAGGGCTTGCCCAAATAGACATTTTCAGGCTTCGGATACTCGTTGGTGTTTCCAAATGCGTGCTCCAAAAAAACATAGTAAAAAACAACATTTTCTAAAACGTATAGTTCTGATCCTTGATTATGATTGGCTGAGCCGCGTTCAAAGCCATTGTAAAATACTCTTAAACATGCACATGTGACCTCATTACATCAGTATTTCTGCGCTGAACAAATTGTTTCAAAATGTCAGATTTTGTTGTAAATTTTGATTTACTGGGTGGGCTAAGCGTGGACGAGTGGTGGAAAGAGATGGACAGGATCGAGGAAGATTAAAAAGAAAGGAGACACGCTGAAATTAATGAGAGAGAAATTGACGAGCTGGAAAAGTCAAGAAACTAAACCGGGACTGTTAAACAGACTATGTGGTCTGTTCGCCATTTCCGCTGCTTTTGAGTTCGATGCCAATGGTTGCGATTTCTGATGATTGACCTATATAATGATGATGGGGTTAGGATCGGGATCAACAGACACTTGCTTTATTTATTTTTTTGCTGAAGCTACAAAATAAACATCAAATATATTGTAAGTGAATCAATATTTTGTCTATGTATTAATGCCATTGGTACAGTAAGTAGTCATGTAATAAGCAGTCGCGTCAGAGATCCGAATGCTTGTTCTCTTATTTTTCGATAATGACTGGTTGGCCATACGTTATCCCTTATAGGTATGTAATAAATATTAAGCTATTAAGTTTTTGTCTAGGGTACGCCAATAAATAGGGCTAACATAGCCCTAATGCATAGCCTACCGAGCGGATACGCATAATACATATTTAAGATGATTCATCAAACTTGTCGTTCATCCGTGATATGCCAATTTCTGTTTGCATATTTGGCACTGCGCATATCCATTATCCTAAATGAGCTTTTAATTTCTATTTTCTTTATATTAATAATAACGCTATATCTAAAAAAAGTTAATTTGCTGACAAAATGTATTGTAGTTTAAGCTACTTTTGCAAATAGTTTTTGTTGCAAAAAAGAATAATGATTCTTTGAATACCAACCTAACAAATATTCAAATTACTCGGACCAGCACTACACAATACAAATTGAATCGGCACCTACTGTAGGTATCATGATAATATCGTATCGTGCGGTCCCTGGCAATTCCCATCCCTAGTGGAAGTCCAGAATCTCTCTGTAATCCCTCGTGGGATCATGCCACCATGTGACAAGTGTGCATCTGCATTCAAATCTCCTTCAAACTAGTATCAGTTGACTTTGAGCTTGAAGTATCAGTTGACTTTCCTCTGCATCTTCCTACCTAGTGCTTACCGGTCTGGTTTGTATTTTAACAAACACCTTTTTTTTCCTGTAGAAATGGTTGACAGGCGAGAGGGGAAGGCGTTGGCGGCGGAGCAGGCAATCAAGCAGGCCCCCCCTGTCAGTGCAGCCAGTATGTCAGCCTTCGACCCACTCAAGAACCAGGACGAGATCAACAAGAATGTGATCTCGGCTTTTGGCTTGAGCGAGGACCAGACCCCAGGTGCTGCTTTGTAACCACATAACATTGCACACTTCAAAGCAGCGTTCCTGCTAATATGAGACACAGAAACAACAGAGCACCTATTAGTTTGGCCGTATTGCAGTAAGAAGTCCATGTTGACCTTGAGCTGCTGGCGATGAATGGTGTAGGCCCCATATTGAATTCATATATCACAGGGTCTGTAGGTCTATATAAGGCTGTGCGATTTGACCAAAATCTCATATCCCGATATAGGTAATTTCATATCCAGATAACGATACATACCACAATATAGCACATTTTCTGTAAATTCAATGAATAGTTTGTTCCTAACGACTAATTTCCCTGATGTTTGAATGTAAGTTTAAACTTGGACTAGTCGACTAGTCTAAAAGTAAGAAAACACTTAAGGATAATCTACAGTATAAGATTAAACATTGTCCAGAAAAATATTGCGTGTATTAGCCATTTGAAACCGTTAAGCCGTGCCTTATGAACATTGCACATTATCCTACAAAACATGATGACTCACTAAATAAAAGTTAACCACTAACATTTGTTGATAGTCGACTAATCGCGCACATCCCTAGACAGAAGTAGCCCCTCTTTTAGGTACGAGCTCCTCGTTTTGTATTGGCTGGTCGGATCCTCCTCCTGTTTTGAATTACCCTGTTCTGTGTCACGTTCACTCTCCTCCATGTTTGGTTGTGTTGCCTTCATGCATATTTCCTGCCTGCATCCGTGCGGTGTGGAAGAACGCAAAGCGTCTTCCAAATGACGAAAGATGTTGCTGTAAAGTGTGATTTGCGGCACAACGAAATATACGATGGAGCATAATATGAAACGATAGATGTTTTTTCTATTGTCAAACGATATATATTGTCATATCGCACAGCCCTATATAAAATATTATTTTTATTTTATTTTTCTGGCTGAGCCACTGTGGCATGTAGATGGAATTTTGACCTGCTGTTTTGAATACATTGGACCACCAACATCAGAGAGAGAGAGATGGGCTGTAGCACTTGGCCAATAAATATGACTCAACGTTTCTAACTGCTACAGAGAACAAGTAATGGATTCATAGTTGTGAAGGTTTCCACATAATCTTCATCCTGTCGTGTGCATGTGTGACCCTCTGGTTAGCTCCTCCTGGGGTGGCGGTTGAGGAGCGCTCGGGGACCCCTGACAGCATTGCCTCGTCGTCATCTGCAGCCCCCCAGCAGCCTCAGGCTCAATATACAGGGGTACAGCAGGGACCCCCTGCAGCCATGGATGGTAAGCGTACGTGCGCACGCACGTACGCGCACACACACACACACACACAAACTACACTTAAATATGCTCAAATTCCTTCATTCATGTTTCATATCATAGGTACGACGATTAAAAGGGGAATGTGTTCATCTTCCAGTTTTAATAAACATATTAAGTAATGTCTTTAAAGAAGGTGGCAGTTTAGCAGCACTTTTTTTTTTTATCCCCGTGTCCCTAAAGATCACAAAAAAAAAAATTATGTTACGATTATTTCTATTTAATGTATTTGACGATTTAAATTATTTATTTTTTCTGCGCCTGCTGCGTATTTGATGCACACTTCCATAATTACGAGCAACCTGGCTTCAATAAACACTGTCCCCCTATTGAGCCAGGAAGCTGAGGAGTGTTTTCCCTCAACATCAATTCTTTTCCCCCAAAAGTGCAGTTCTGTTTATGGTCTTCTAATGCTGCGTTGGGGGTGGGGGGTTGGTAGTCGTTAGTTAAGTTTTAATGTCTTCCATAATAATCTAACGGAATGTTCTTGAGGGGTTCACCTGGCTAATAGCCACAGCATTTAGCTCCAGTAGTGTAGATTCTCGCCACAGATTTCACGGTCCACCACTCAGACTTGTTTTCCTTCTCCTATTTCTCATGTCTTTTTTAATAACACTCATGTTAGTCATTTAGTGTCAAAATAAATGATTCTCTGTTCCTTCATGTGACTGTGTCTGGAATTACAGTCACTGGTAGAATGGAATTTTAGCATGCAGATGAGTTCATCCCTGTCTTGCTAAACACACACATGCATAGACACACACACGCACACAATCTGCCTCGTTCTTCTGTGACTAAAGCATTTACTATAGGAACGCTTGCAGCTGTTACGGAACGGCCGTAGATGGCTTCATTGAATTCAAACTCAAGGCACGATGACGCTCGGGGGTCAGTCTGCTTCTCATCCCAAATGAGATGCACTTTCATGCCAGCTCTTGAAACCATTACATTTGTATGTTTGCTTTAGCCAATTGACCGGCTGATGCCCAGGATCAAGTAAAGTTCCAGTGGCGACCATTTCTGGATTACTCTGTCGGGCAGAGAACTGGTGCAGACTTTTTGCTACATTGAATGAAGAATTAACCATTCTAATCAACACTGTATAAACACTGTCAATGGTAAATCATTAATTTTGAGAAATGTTGCCATATTATCTCATGGCATCATGCTGTCTCTCACACGGTCAGGTTTGACCCAGATCCAAGGCCTTTTAGATAATAGTCTTTCTGTATTAGATAAAGGAGGATCCAGGATCAGAGACTTGGATGCTAGCAGATGGATGCAGTTGTGTAAAAAATATAATTTTTTGTGCTCTGTCCTCGTGCTGCATGTGGAGAGCATTGGTTCTTAAGACATTTCTTTAGCAGCACCTCACGTGTAGTTGATCGCACTAATAACCCTCACAACCTGGCCCTAGATTAGTGGAATCACGTGGGCAAATATTAGGACAGTGGAACCTTGAGAAGTGGATCGGAAACTCTCCCTGAAAACCGCCTAAGAAGACTCACTTGACATCGCTGACTCCCAAACGCACCTGCAGTGCCGTTGTTGGCCCACAAAGCCGGAGTCTCTCTCCTCCAACCAGCAGGTCTGTCTTACGTCCGTAGGGTTTGGGTTGAGTTTCACAAGTCCTGTGGGAAGCATCTATCATGTACATGGCCACTGAGTTAGATGGAAACACAGCAGTTCTCACCAAAACGGCCCGCTCAGCTTCAGGATATTGGGATCTTTCTCTCTTTTTTTAGGAGGTTAGGATATTACATAACTTCAGGAAACATTTATGAAGGTCATTCCCCCCCCCCTCTGGCTTAGAACCTTGATTCTGATTTCACACCTGACAGCTGTAACCAGGTAAGCTGCTGTGGCCAGAGATGCCATCATGGAGGACTGTTTAGTCCTACCCAAGACTCCACGGGTCAGGTTTTGAAATGAAAGGGGAAAAGAGTGAAATTCAGCTTGTCTAATATAGTGGCCTGTTTAGTTTGCAGTTGTGCGAGATGGCCTTTTCCTTATTTCATTACGCAAGTTACATTGATTACTTATATTATGTTATTATTATTATTATTATTATTATTTGCACTATATTATACTTGTTGCACTTTATTATGTGACTTGTATGTCACTTAGTTGCCTTGTTGTTGTTATTTGTGTGCTGGGAGCATGCCAAGACATCCCAATCAATTTGTTGAAATGGCAATAAACT
The DNA here is from genome assembly GCA_900312615.1 of Stylephorus chordatus. Classification (NCBI taxonomy): domain Eukaryota; kingdom Metazoa; phylum Chordata; class Actinopteri; order Stylephoriformes; family Stylephoridae; genus Stylephorus; species Stylephorus chordatus. The sequence goes on along the minus strand of OMPB01085898.1, from coordinate 3,276 downwards.
TGAAACTTGAAGAAACTTGAAAAAACTTGAGTGAGCTGAGCAGGCTGCCATTGGGAGTAGGGATGCTGTCCTGCATGTAGAGGGCAAGCATCAACAGTTTCCTCTGGAAACCCCATACACACACACTAGCTCTAACAGCTCCTGGGGTCCTGTTGCAGAGCCGACACTACAGCCTAACCTTACTGCAGACAGAGTTGTCTTGAAATCCTGCTGGAAAAATGCAATTACTTACCATTGTCACAGACACACATTGGGTGAGTGGAGGATTTAATTTCAAGCACAACGTGGCGAATCCTTCTGGAAAGCAATAAATAGTTTGTCTTACTCCACCCCAGGGCTCCAGACTTCGACCAGTGAGTGCGACATGTGGCTGCATTCATGCGAGTGCATGAGGGTCATTATCACTGGTGGCCCCACCGGCACTTGGTACCCTACGCGCACCGCGCATGATGCGTATGTACGTACTAGCGGTGCACAGCGTGTGATGCGTGTGTACGTAGCGGTGTAGAACTTTACAAAACAATCCATTTAGCTGTTCCAAAAAGGAAGCAGTCTATAGCTGATTATTTTAAAAAGCAAAATGAGGAGAGAGAGACAACGAGAGGTTCCGACTCACGCAAAAACTAGGGTATGCAAATGAAGACAACTATTCATCAGCATGCGAGGTCAGTGATTAATATGTTGTTTCCCAAAAAAAAAAAGGGTATGACCAAATCATGTGCTGTTGCGACCAACTGAGAAGGTTGGTTGCAACAGTGCTACCAGTGGAAAAGTTAGTCTGGAGCCCTGCACCCCCTCCTCCTCGTCCTCCTATTTATGTTCCTGCCTTCCAAGGCAGCAGATGGTCGGCACGCAGCCGTGGCTGTGAGGACGCCACTCCAAGCCGGTGTGTCCTGAGACATGCCTCCTTGCTCCCTCCCTTCCCTCTGCCATGCCATCTCTCAGCCTTCTCTCGTCTGGATGTCGAGTCTGCTAGTCAGTATGCCAGGCCCCAGGCAAATCAGAATGGCACAGCGGTCAATGCGTTGACCTCATCTAAATGAAAACATTTGGTGGAGATGCCAAATGTATTTATGTGGTTTTAAGTGAGTCCCAAGAGCACTTTCATGTCAACATAGGTTACTTGTTACCCCAGGAATGCTGCTAACAAGATCCATAAGCAGATGTTAGGCTTTTCTTTCCTACGTTGTGTCGCTCATGCGTTTGTGCTTCAGGTTTGCTGTTGTGAAGGTAAGAGAAATATTAAAATTGCCAGTTGCCACCAACAGAGTGGCACGGACCATTGTGTTGTGTCGTTATTTATATATTTTTTCCCGCTCTTCACATCCGTCCCCAAGGGTTCGAAAGACGTCAAACAACCCATTCTCACTCAGTTTCTCGACTTTGTTTGCTGGCTCTTCTCAGTGGTCCCTGGTGGTCAACATGGCCACCTCTCCTTAACGGAGGGCCTCATGGCTGTGCTGGAGTTGAACAAGTTCCTCGGGCCGAATGTCGCCCGACATCCATCACGGTTGCATAACTTGCACGATGGATCGCGCGTCGGGATAGAACAAGGGAAGCGTCCAATTTCAAACACGTGAAGAAAGAACCACGGAGCTTATCTCGTGTGTTGTTGTCAACGGGCTGACAGATGGCTGCCACATTATTTTATTAGGATCACAGTGAACGTATGCAGTTTCCAGCTTAGTATTCCAAAGAGATGTTGGGTCCCCTTACACAAAAGGATCCCTTCAAGATGATAGATGGTGTTGGACACCAGTTCTATCAGGAATCTAATCTTCAGACACAATTTGACAACATGCAATTCAGCTTTTTACACGAACATTATGCAACACATGGACCGTTGCAATGTTCAGCGCTCACTGGCTTTCTAGGGCCTGTTGTGGCGGCCAAACATGGAGGCTTTTAACCCGAACTCAAACGAGGCTCCATGGAGCTGTCCGTTGTCCGTCCCACAGGTCTCTCGTTCGGTGCCAGCTCTCAGGAGTTGTAAAGGGCTCCATTATCTCAAAGGGTGGAAAGTCAACCCTGGGGTTTTACTGGCACATGAAAAGCCACTGAGCCCTGGTGCAGCCCCCCTCTCATTGTGCCTTTACTGTTTGTGCCCTTTTTTATGTGTCGTTTTGCAGCTTAACGTGCCAGGCCGGACAGTTTGGAGTGTTCTTGAGGCCTTGTAAAGAGGGGAGAAAACAAACCCTGTTTTGCTGACAATCGCTTTGTTCCAACTTCCAGCTACGTAAAAAGTTTCCATGTTTCCTTTGCAAGGCGGAGCCAGAATTGTGCCAGTGTTATGTTAGAAGGAATTGATAAGTTATAAAGCCCGAAAGGTAACTTTCCAAGCTTTCAAAATGTGCGCTGTTCAGGGCACGCTTCTTTTGACTATCCTGCGGTTTACTGCGCTCATCCTACACATGTGTTCATAAGCACTGTGCTGTGTGGAAGTCACGGGTAGCAGAACTAGTGGACGGTGGCACAATTGGCACAGACCAGTATTTGCCTGCGCCTGAATCCCTGTGCGTTTGTTTAGGTTGGGCAGCTAGGTGCTCATTGCTCTATGCTAGCTTGTGTCAATATGACCAGGTGTATGAATGCTAGTATGTATGAGCACACTTGTTTTACCCCCCCCCCCCCCTTTCTTTTCTATTTATTTCTTATTTATTTTATTTTTGTATGTACCGGTACGTTTGTTTCTGCCCTGGCAGCTCCATGCTGCTCTGTTTAGCTTGAAGCGCTGCTGCAGACTGTCGTGTGTCTGTGTGCAGGGCTTTAGGAACAAATTGTTTTATGATGGTGGTTGCAGCTGTTTTAATTTATGCAGCTGAGTGCTGTCCTATCCATGCCCATCATCATATTCATAAAGATACTGCGTTGTAAATATCAACAACGGGATGTAGAGCGCAGGATAGATTATTATTTATTTATTTTTATCTGTCGAAGTTCTACCCCAACTTATTGTCACACATAAACACACAATTTACTGCATCACGTTTTGAAATGCTTGTCCACTGACCTGTGTGTTTGTTTTCAGGTCAGGTTTATCAGCAGTACCAGGCTCCAGGTGGATACCCTCCTCAGCAGCCAGCTGCCCCTCCACCACAGCAGCAGTATGGGATGCAGTACAGCGGTAAGAATGAATGGTGCTGCTCACAGCATATGATGTGCGTGTGACCGCTTGGTCACTAAGTGACCTAAGAAAAGGACCTAATGTGTGTGTGTCTGTGTGTCTCTCTCAGCAGGGTACAGTGCCCAGCCTGGAGCCCCCCAGCCTGGCCAGCC
>OMPB01085896.1:0-10236 GCA_900312615.1 Stylephorus chordatus | reverse complement strand
TTCTGTAGGCTGATCATTTTTTTCCATAAGCGCCTTTTCTGTCAATTTAACAGTCCGCTTTTTTTTACAGATTGGTCCATATTCTGAACCAACCTGCGGTTCTGTCTCAATTAAGAGTTCAGAATCAGGTGTGAACTCAGTCAATTGCACAAACGTGCACACGCACAGTCCTGTGAAAACGCTCTCAGCTCGTTCTAATCTAAACAGTCATTGGATTTTACGCACAAGTTATGTGTGCACGCATCTACTACAATGGCCGTATTTTGTTGGTAGTGCGCTATAGGGGTGTGCGATACCGCAAAATGTGGTTTCGATCCGATACCAAGTAAATACAGGACCAGTATCGATGATATCTATTTCTCTCTCTCTCTCTCAAGTTAAAAAAGGTTGAGAATCCCCGAGAGAGAGAGAGAGAGAGAGAGAGAGAGAGAGAGAGAGAGAGAGAGAGAGAATGTTGTATTCTAAAGATTGTATTTTTCCATTGTGCTTTGGCAATACTGTACTGTAATGTGTGGTCATGCCAATAAAGCCTATTTGAATTTGAATTTGAGAGAGAGAGAGAGAGAGAGAGAGAGAGAAGGAGGGAGAGAGAGAGCGATAGAGAGAGAGAGGGAGGGAGAGAGAGAGCGAGAGAAAGAGAGAAGCCAGTTGGAGGAGGGGTCAAAGGTCTCTTAGGTTGAGTGAATCTTAGCTGCCCTCCAACCAATAGAAACTGAGTTTTTGTGATTAAGTGTTTGGGATGGGACTTCATTGAGGCCTCTTAAATCAAGAGCTACTTGCTCCTGTTGCTATTGTATATAGGCCTACACCAGAGAGGCTGGCCTCGCCAGCTGCAGACGACATAAAAGAGAGCTTACCATTACATCCGCACATCTAAGTCGAGGGCAACAGTGACCATAGTCTATAAAAACAGAGTCGCTGAATACAAACACAGACAAAAAAAAAAACACTTTTAGGCTGGGTAGTCATATACAGGCTTGAGGCTGGACTGTTTCCAGACAGGCTGGGATGCCAGTCCTACCAGTCCTTTATTTTCAAGGGAGGGTCAGTAAGCTTACTGCTCATGGCCTTGAGCAAGGCATTGAAAGATTAAATGAATGACTTAGCATGCTGCCATTCCCTCCGGTCACCAGGCGCAACTGTTTCAGTATGTTTGTTTAACTGCAATGCCTACAAATCCCTCACAGCTTACATGAAATCGTCAGATTGTGTTGTTGTCACTAACCATTCCCTAGCTGCACTAATGGGGCGCAAAGGCATCTGTTAGTGTAATATTGTAATATTTGTCATTCAACAGACCTCATACTTCTATACCTAACAGCTGCGAAAGCAGATCCTACAGCCTCTTCTGCGGTAGCAATTGTCTTTACGATTGTAACATGCAAACCACTGAAACAACATTTTTCCACTCAGTATTACAGTATCTATTGTAAAAGACCTTCCTGTCTCATACTGTAGCAATATAAGTTCAAAATTTACAACAAATTAAATAATCACTGACAGTTTTAAACATGCAGTGATCATCCTTTTAAATCATCTTTTTAAATTTGATTTATTTTTATATTTTTATTCAATTTATTCAAAAGCGCTTAATATGGCTAAGTTTAGAATCTGTAGACACAATATTGTTGTGTCTCCAGCGGGCTTATGGCTGATTTGGCCAGGGGGCAAAGGTCAGGGGTTGAAACCACCTGTATAAACATCGCCCCTCTCTCTACCATGAAATAGTAAATATATAAATACAGTGACAGAGAACAAGGCAGATAAAATAATTCAGGCACTATATTCACATTAACATCCATGAATGAATATTAAAAAGACAACACAAACCGTTAAGAGTATTCGTCGTTCTGTCAGGTCTTTCAAACCCTGCCACCCAAGCAGCTTGCACTCAATCTCATGAGAATAAAGCATGAGTTGGTGTGAGAGAGAGAGAGAGAGAGAGAGAGAGAGAGAGAGAGAGAGAGAGAGAGAGAGAGTGTGTGTGATGTACAACTGGCTGCATATTTATCCATTTTATCATAATCAAAAATCCATTGTAGTAAGAAATGAGCCAGCCTGCCTGGGGGGTAATTGGCTGAATTAGAAATGCCTACAGTGTGGATCTATGCAGTGCTTCAACGGTGTGATGAGCTAATCGTATGAATACTGAATAAGAAAATCGGCCCGTGGGGATTATTTTATCTTTTACGTAGATGTGCCTGGAGCCTAAATGCTGCTGATGCAACTCTCTGCAGCGGGAGATGGTAAAGAAATAGAGGGAGGGAAAGTATGGGAGAGGGCAGGGTTCACATGAGGATCGATGGTAATATTGTCTGGTATCCGATACTCCGATCAAAGAAGTCCGTATCACCGCAATGCATAAGGCTGGAATCTGGATCTTAATCTCTCAGTAGATGCAGCACAAACGCTGCTTTATATGATACTTAAACACCAGCTCAATACAGCAAGTTGGATCCCGTTAGTGCCACACCCGTGTTGGAGAGGAATCAGATTGCAGGATCTTTAATTAGCCCATATAATCGGTGTCTCTCATCAATCCGCGATTCAATATCCCTCTCTCAGTTAATATCTCATAATTCCACTATAAGCAGCCCATATATTAAGATAATTTCACATGTTACATTTATGTTGTTATTTTTATAATAAGCTATCCATTCTGTAAATGGTATAATTTGCCTGAGATAGGAATGAAATATGATTCTACAGCATCCCTCAGTAACCAATGCAAACAGATGGAGATGAGGCTGCTGTTGCTCATTGCTGACATCTTAAAGAGCAAACTCACTGTTCCTATGAAAGCGTTACAAAAGAGTGAGCCAGCATTTGGAGGTTACTTGCATTTCTTAGGGTCAGAGTGGTTGTATCGGCCATGCTGAGCAATGAGAAACAGACATGTATACAGGATCTGCAGTGTCAGCGGTCTTCTATTTATACAACAGTTTGGGTAAAGGCAGGGCCCAAATATTGATCAAGCAGTGCATACATTTATTCAGCCTGTCGGTGCTGTATTCTCCTTGACATTAACATTTTACACCTTTTGTTTACATATTTTTTGTGAATATTATTCAGTATCGGAAAAAAATAGTTTTACAAATATAAACATTAACTGGACACACACTATAATTGGAGAAATGTATTAGAATATTGCTACTGTTTAGACATTTAGGTCATGTTTTCCTTTGTAAGAAAACATCTTGACATGCGTCTGAAATGTGTCTAGCATCACATAGAGCTGTCGTAGTGTTGTGTTTTCTATACACAGTTGTAATAAGCAGAGTAAAGGGCTCAGTCCCGTATGTTACGTCTACTCAAAATGCCAAGACTGTATTTACTTTAAACATAGGCCTCATGGTGACAGAGCTCTGCTCCTGAGCTCACAAGCTGATTTAAAGAATGGCTTCTCTTTAGCTAGCAGAAATGTTAGCATGATTTTGTCCTTTTGTAAAAGAAAAATATTGTTCACTGACCACTTTCTGTCCTAGGAAAAACAGTCCCTTAACTAAAAAAAACATCTCTGCTTTGAGAAGGACTTAAGTTATGGAAGAACAGAGTAGTTGTGTGTTCGTTGTTTTATTGACCCTTCTATTAACTTCATATTTCAGGAACAAAAGCTCTCCAAAGTGGAGAGACAGAGATTTAAAGAGGAAGCAGAGATGTTAAAAGCTCTCCAGCATCCCAACATTGTGCGTTTTTACGACTTCTGGGAATCACCATTGAAAGGCAAGAAGTGTATCGTTCTGGTTACAGAGCTCATGACCTCAGGGACACTAAAAACGTAAGCAATAAAATTAATAACCAAAGAAAAATCTACAGTGAACCTAAATCCCATTAACATTACCCATTTCTCTCCCTCCTAACAATAGCGTTAAACGCGTGTACGTTTTGATTCAGGTACCTGAAGCGCTTTAAAGTAATGAAGCCCAAGGTTCTGAGGAGCTGGTGCCGACAGATTCTCAAAGGCCTTCACTTCCTTCACACCAGGACCCCACCGATCATCCACCGAGACCTCAAGTGTGACAACATTTTCATTACTGGCCCTACAGGCTCTGTCAAAATAGGAGATCTGGGCCTAGCTACTCTTAAAAGGGCCTCCTTCGCTAAAAGTGTGATTGGTTAGTAGTCTGTATTATGTGCTCAACCTGATGTGCTCAATGGGGCTAATGTATATCATGAATATTTGGTAAATACAAAACCTGAGAACAGTGTGGAGTATGGCGTTTGACAGATGCACAGCAAGTGTGTTAAAAGCCTGCTTTCAATGAATCTACACAAAATTATTTTATAATAGCCACGGTCAGATTGATCTATCCCACTCGACGCACTCCCTTCTGGTTTGCAGAATTACCATTTAAACAGGTTGAAACGCTGAGAGTCCCCCGATGTGATCCCCAGGTACCCCGGAGTTCATGGCGCCAGAGATGTACGAGGAGCACTACGACGAGGCTGTGGACGTGTACGCCTTTGGGATGTGCATGCTGGAAATGGCCACCTCCGAGTATCCCTATTCAGAGTGTCAGAACGCTGCCCAGATCTACCGCAAAGTCACCAGCGTGGGTTGGGCTTTCAGCGCCGTGTTATTAAAACCTTTTACGACCGCTTCCACGAGAGTTCCCAGGGGATTTTTATTAAAGTAGTTTCAGCGTAAACGTCTTTTCATTCTTTTTTTTTGTGTTTGTAGTGAGTATTCTAAATGTCAGTATCTATCAGAACTCATCAACAGTTTTCCCAATATTTCTATATATATTTTCTTGCTACAGAGACCCCCTTATATATAGTATAAGTAGTTTCCAGTCTTTGTAGTGGTGTGGGTGAAATGACAGCCCTTATATACTGAAAGCTCTGTGACACTGCAAACAAAGCAGTAGTAATGTAATGTAGGTTAAGATCTTAGTAACTTGTGATCAGAAATCATGACAGATTATGAACGTATGTGTTTATATATTTTCTTTGTTTCATTTTAGGGGGTCAAACCTGCCAGCTACAGTAAGGTCAGCGACCCAGAGATTAAGGAAATAATTGGGGAATGCATTTGTCATAGAAGGGAGGAGAGGTGAGTGATCCAGACTTTTTGAATGTCTTCGGGCATGTGCAAAGAATTTGGTTGGAGGTTGTTGAGCACCGTAGCATTTCCATCTAGAGTAGCTGCTATACCTGTATCTGAGACCGTCACTGTTTATGTTCCCGTGTATTGTGCCCCTTAGACGTCACACTGACAAGTTTTCATACGTGCCGCAGGTACTCCATCAAGGATCTCTTGAATCACGCCTTCTTCGCAGAGGATACAGGCGTGAGGGTGGAACTGGCCGAAGAGGACGATGGGAATAAATCATCCATAGCTCTTAAGCTGTGGGTGGAAGACCCTAAAAAGTTAAAGGGGAAGTACAAGGACGCTGGAGCCATTGAGTTCACCTTTGACCTAGAGAAGGAGGTCCCAGACGGAGTGGCTCAAGAGATGGTAAACCAATGCACAGCACAAACTGAAACCCTTTTGCAGTTGATCATGCTACACTACCATTCAAGATTCATCAAATTAATAACTCAATTGTTTGACTAACTGAATTGAGTTGTCTCTCAAGGAAAATATTTTCTATTACAACTTGAACCTCTTTCATTTAGAAGGACATGCTGACTCTAATATGATTGAGGCATGTTCATTATTGATTGAAACAAAGGCAACTAGTCAGCCTCAAATACAATGTTATTGATGTAGGACAGACAACCCTGCTCTTGGAACAGCGATAAATATTTTTCCTTCACTCAAAAAACTCTATAATTAAAATATATTTAGATTCTTCATTGACTTATTTCACTTTGGTCCTGTAGGTGGAATCAGGTTTCTTTCAGGACAGCGATGCAAAGATAGTTGCTAAGTCCATTCGGGATCGCGTGGCTCTGATCAAATGGAGAAGGGAGCGGACCGTCCCGTTAGGAAAGGGCGAGGGGGGTGTGAAGAAGAACCAGCAGACCCTGCTGCAGGTGCCCAGCACGGCTGTGCCAAAAGTCACCCCGCTGGTCGGCGATTACGATCCCGAGGATGACCAGCAAAATGTGGTCTGCTGCATGGTGCCAGACACAACATCTACCACATGTGAGAAATGTAAACACAAACGCGCTTCCATGTACAATTCCTATACCACGCAAACTCACAAATAAATATGCTAATTTTGCGGATTACAAAAATTGCGATATTAACTACCAGTGAAAGAACTTTATTATACTTGTTATTCCTGCATGCAGGTAATGACAGAAATAGAGAACTGATGGAAAATAATACCAATGATGTGTCATCACCAAGCATTCTAATTACAATTAGAAATTGTTGCAATTCTCAATTAAATTCTGGGTTCACTTTCTATGTAATCATCAACCTCTCCCCTAATGTGTGCTTTACTGGTGCTTGTAGCTGACAGCAGCATGGGCTCCATCATGCAAATGGACAACGTCAGTAGTCAGCAGAGTGCTCCCTACCAATCACTTCCAGAGCCCACGTGTACTGTTCAGGTGACCTACAGTCCCCCATCCCAGCACGATCAAATGCAGCAGGACGCCTTCCTGAAACCTACAGCACACCCCTCACAAGACAGCTACTCCCAACTTTCCATGCAGCCTCCCCAGGGAGCCTACCAGCAAAGCAGCCAGCCGCTCCAGATGGCCTACCAACAATCTGCAGCGCATGTACACCAGGGACCTTATCAGTCCCAAACAGTGAGTAAATGCAATGCATTTAGTCACGTATGTACTTAATGTTCTTTTAGGTGAAAGCCCTTTCCTGTTTCCTGTCAACGACTTTTTAAGATACGGTAACACTTTTATTTATTTTATTTTGCCAAACTACACTGTACACGGACAGCGCCACTCCTGTGAGCCCTTCGTGTGCCAGGCGATTCCACTCCTCAGCGAGAGCACAGCGTTTTTAAGGCGTGGAAGTGCTTCATTGGTTGACATCTTACAATGTACAACACAGTCTTTTCCTACATAGAGCGCCTCAGGAACACAGTGCATGCCTTCGACCCTAACCTCCCCTCTCGTTACGTGTCACCATCTCCTTATACTGTACACTCTCTCATCACCGCCATTCTTGCTCCCATCATGACTCAGTGATTCTCTCCAATTTTGACGCTCTGCTGTCCGTGCCCTCAAGGTGTCCCCTGTGCACTGCAGCTTGGCACCCGACTCAGTCCAAAGCCGCCCCAACCACCGCAAGGCCTGCGTGTCTCTCCTCCAAAAGGACAGGGCAGAGGGGAATCTCAGCCACAAACGCTTGTCTTCCTTATAAGGCTGTCCCGCCCTCATTGTCCCAGACAGCCAGCCCCCTCACATTGTCATCTGTCTTGACAACCACTCCCTCTCTGTCTACTAGCGGAGGAGCATCAAAGGCAGATTCCCTCTCACACCTAGCCCCGCCCTCTCTGCTCGTGCTGTGCATATGGGTGAGGAGCTCACTCTCTTGAATCTATTGTGAGGCGCAGAACCAGAGTCAGAAATTGGATGTGCCACTTAGCTTTAGCCCACTCATGGACAGAGGCCAGCTATCCCCACATGACAGCAAGGGCAGACCAGGTCCTACGGTAGGTTAGAGAATTATGCTTCGACCCGGCCCACTATGTCCTTGGATTCATCAGATCTACTTCACACTGGGCGGGTATATTACTGGGGACCCAAGGATGTGCAGTGTCAAATTTGGTGCAATTTGGACACGCGACACATATATTAATATTATGTAATTAGTAATATTAATAAACATTGAATAAACAAGCGAATAGCGAGCCATCGCTCAGCTCTCTCTAGATAAGAACCTGTATGCTTAACTAAATATAGCAATAACTTTATTTATCAATATCAAGGAAGGGCTCTGTATGTCTGTATGGACGTGCAGTATCAAATTTGGTGCAATTTGGACATGCAATACGTGTAATATATTGTTATTAATAAACAATGAATAAACAAGCTCAGCTCTGTGCAGCAGCGGGCAAGGCTTCAGGGCTCTGCGACTGCATCCGCAGTGTGCAGCCCCAATATGTAGTCGATTTATCCAAATTACGCCTATTTGCGACAGGCATGTTTTGACTGGTCACTACTACAGTACAACAATAAAATAAGTAGCACAAGTGTATATAATTGTGTGCTGGGTGGTGACTTAAGTACAGGGCAGAACCAGTGATGTCTAACAGACTAATGTTCATAGTCATCCCTGCATAGTCATGCTAATTGCTAAAAGAGAGCAACACTTCCATGCCATTGATCCTACCTTCCTTAAAACGGTGAGCATTTTGTCCTTCTGCATTGGCAACATTAACATCCTGTGACATTATTACCGGTGTCCTGTTTTTGTCTCGTATATCGATGAACCACTGAGGTTTCTCTTTTGTGTTCATGACAGACAGTCGTTTCTACTCCAGCCACACCAGGACCTTCAGTTCAGCAGGGTAGACAGACGGCACACATCTGCCCTGCAGCAGCTGTACAGTCGACTGTACTTACTGCCCAGCTCAGCCATGAACAGGTAACTGTCTTTATTTAAGGTTGTTTTTTTTTTCTTCTTTTAATTTGGTATGTGTACGTGCATGTTTTGTGTATTTGCATGTGTTTCTATGTTTTTTGCATGTGTAGGATCTGTTGGCGTGCAATTGCTTGCGTTCTTTTGTTTGACTTTCAAAGCTGTGCTATGTGTATGCTATGTGTATGCTGTGTACAGTATGCTACTGTATGTGTACGCTATGTGTATGCTATGAGTATGCTACAGTATGTCCTATGTGTATGCTACAGTATGTGTATGCTATGTGTATGCTACAGTATGTGTATGCTATGCGTATGCTACAGTATGTGTATGCTATGCGTATGCTACAGTATGTGTATGCTATGCGTATGCTGTGTACAGTATGCTACTGTATGTGTATGCTATATGTATGCTACGTGTATGCTATGCGTTGTGTGTATGTTGCCTCTACAGCAAAGCTGGTTTGGGTTTAATGTGTTTTTTTTGTTTCCTCCCTCTTTTTGTAAACTTTTCTTGGCACCATCTCAAACCAACTGATGCCACCCAGGTAGCAGCAACATCTCTGTGGCCCATCTTGGGCCTGACTGTTATCTCTCGGGATCATACCATCAAAAATACTTCTCTGTTCCTCTAGTCATGAATTGAGCTGTACTGTATCAAAACATATTGTATCTTTTTTCAGTTGGCACTAATGAGGGATCTGTTACTACCGTAGATCGAATTTCCATGATGCAATTTACTTTGCTGTTAAAGCAACTAATGAGACACTAATTTCTGAGACATGGTTGATTCAGGCATTATGTTATGTTATATCGCAGTGCCAAAGCAACAATATTACTACAAAATGAATACACATCTTGTCTGTTAAATACCTATTTTGTTGAATTTGTGCTCTTTGTTTAATATCTCCTGTCTGTCCAGCCTTCATCTGCTCTCCAGTCATTATCTCACCTTAGTCCTCCTGACTCTACGAGTTTCCCACAACCCCTCTCTGAAGCTATTCCTGCACCTCAGCCTCTGAAGATTAGCACACAGGTGTGTTGTCATGGTGATTGAAAATGCCATTAATGAATGAATGAATAAGTTTATTTCGGTACATATCAAAGACTGATTCCTCAGCCTACGTAACCGAAAGGGTGTAGGTAGAAGCTAAGCTTATATTAACCTACCCCTATTACCTTCCAATTTTATGCTTGTCATAACAAATAAGTAAGAGAAAAAAATAAATAAACAAATAAATAAAGCAAAGCACATGATTTGTAATCAATGACATAAATAGACTTAAATTTCCCATTACAACAAAAAAAGAAAAAAGCACACAACGCACAATCCAAATATAATAGAGCTGAATCAGTAAACTTAATTTTCCATACCATAACGAGAAATTATATAGTTTTTATAGTGTCTTTTAAATGTGATTAATGTGCTACATAATTTAATATTTTCAGGACATGTGTTCCATATACTTACATTATTAAGATGAATATTGTCATTGTACCTGTGATTATTCAAATTGGTGTGGGCTATAGGATGGCCGTAGGGTTAAGTAATACGTCAAGGGGGGGCGTGGGTTAGTCCAGTGGTTAAGGCATCGGACTGTCGTCTGTTGACCAAGAGGTCACAGGTTCAAATCCCGGCTCTGACAAACTATGTACTGTACAAATGTACCAATTGTAAGTCGCTTCGGACAAAAGCGTCTGCTAAATGTAATGATGAACAAATTTTGAACCAACTCA